>OVAP01005540.1:0-12912 GCA_900406295.1 Aurinia saxatilis | reverse complement strand
TTAGAAGATTACATGTAACAGACAATGCAAAGATCAGATCCACCAAAATTAGATGATAACATGTAAGATATAAATAGAATTGCAAGTATAACCCTCAAAATTATTCAAAGAAGAGAGCACGTAGGAAGTGACATCAAAAATTTCAAACATGTAAATGTTTTAAAGCAATAAAATAAATTTAACTTCCTTAATTAACAAATACATACTAAATCTAGCTATAAAAATTATTTTTTCGATGTCGATGTAAATATTAAAACCCCAAACCACATTTAATCAGAAAACCATCTGGTTTAAATCATGTAAATCGGTCCATTCAAAACAACACATAGCGATACATTATAATTTGGACCTAAAAATACAAAGGCTACACCGGGCCAAATCAGTGTCATCTCTAACTACAACCTCTTTGTTTTTAATTAGAGAATAATTTATGATTTTGCTCATTAATATATAGATTAGCAAATGCATTCACGAATTAGTTATTCCTAACATTACTTTATTTTAAAGTGATCACATAAAATTTGACTTATTACATAATGCCCCCTAAATTATATACTAATACATATGTAACCTCATATTATTTTTACTGACAGTTTTTAACTATATAAAGTATATATTTGGTCAGCTACATGAATAACCTAAGAAGTATGAAAGTTTATAGAGAAATATGATTTGTGTGATGCAGTACAAATCACATTATCACAATTGCGCAATTTATGGAAATTCTTTTTNNNTGCAGTACAAATCACATTATCACAATTGCGCAATTTATGGAAATTCTTTTTTTAAAAATATAGAAATATGAGCACTAAATGATATCTGTTAATACATACAAATATATAATTTTAATTTGGTTNGTTAATACATACAAATATATAATTTTAATTTGGTCTAGTAATTTATGTTTTACATACTATGGGTGGAAACTCTGTTGTTGTTGGTATTGTAAGTTTTCTCGGAAGTATGTGTTTTTTCATTTTACATAGCAGACTTCTGCTGAAGTTTTTTTTTTGTATTTGGATTTATATAGTAAATTATTACAAATCTCTTCTTTGTATTTCAATTTTACAATATAAAGTAATTTAGAAAAATGTTTTGTACATGGACTTTACAACATGTACTATTACAAAAGTCTGATTTGTATGACATTACAAAACAAACAACCTCAAAAGTTTGCTTTGTGCTGGAATTTAATCGCATATTACTGTGAACGTCTGCTTTGCATTTAAATTTTAATTGAAAGACTAATGTGGATGTCTTTAACAAAACAGACTGCCACTCAAATCCATTAGGGTCGACAATCAGTTAAGTTATGTTCGTTTTGGTTAATAAAATTAGGTTTTGTTTCTCTTTCAAATTGTAAAAGATATTTTCTATTTTAGATTATTTCAGTTTTGTTTAGTTGTAAATGATGTGATTTATCATGCCAAATCTTTCAAGAACTTTATTGATATATCCTTTCTGAGATAGCCCCGAAGATTTCATGTGATATATCACGGAATATTTCTATTCCTAACACACGAGATGCTTCACCCCTATATTTTATTTCCAAGTTCTTAAAGAGATAGTTCTTAGTCTCATGTAATAGACCAAGATCACTGCCGGCCAATAAGATGTCATCAACATACAACAAAAAAATATGAACTTACTCCCACTAATCTTAACGTATATGCATGGATCTACTATGTTTTCTTTGATACTGAATTTCATAATGGTTTCATAAAACTTTAGATATCATTGCTTTGAAGCTTTCATATACTGATTTCTTCAATTGGTAGACAATGTTTTCCTGACTTTCAATTATGAATACTTTATGCTTCCATTAACAAAGTCAGTTTTCACATTATTATCACGTAACCATTTAGACTTCCTTTTGCAAGTCTTAATTAAGTGATTAAGAAAGATTATAAGTTTAATATTACAAAGTTTAGCATTAAACATGATTAAAGAAAAGATTAAAAGCTTAATAACCAAAAATCATTTCCTAGAATCTCAAGAACAAGATCCAACATACTAAACTACTAAACATTACATAGCACTAATTAAATTTAGGTATACAGTCTTAATTGAGATCGTAAATCCTAATCATTCGTTTGTAATACAAAGTTTAGGTTTTGATAATGATAAGTTTATCCAAATAAAATGTCTAAGAGTAGTATTTTTATACTAAAGGAAAAAAAGGATAATTTTTAGGGTTAGTTCGGACTAAACCGGTTTGGTTTAGGAATTAACAAAATCCGGTTCAATTGACCGGTTAACACTGAACCGGAGAAATCAATTTCTTCCCCAAATCTTCGTAACATATATGTGAGAAATCAGAAGGATGAAGCTTTGAGCTTCGAATTGGAGACGAATTGAATCTTGGAATTGGAGAGATGAATCGAATTGTTGGAGACGAATTGAATCTTGGCTTGAAGCTTCGTCTTCTTCTTCGCGACGGCGAGTTGCAGAGAGTGATTTCACAAAAAAAAATCAGAGGAACAAGCTTGAATTTCTGAAAGATTAACGAATTTAAGTGAATGAAGTTTCAAGATTATAACCGGGCATGTTGCTCTTTGTCGTGTGACCGGAAAGTGCAGATTTGCTTGTGATATTCTCAGCCGGTCTCGTGATATTGCTCGGTTCTTCACCTGGCCACAGGATCCCGGCCAAGCAAGAAACATGAGAAATGTTCATAAGAATGAAGTTTTATGCATTTTGTCTAATGCAAATCTAAGTTAAATTTATAAGAATGAAATGGAAAGTGTTTTATGATAATAAAATAAAATCTAGGCTAATATGGTATCTAAATGTAAGAGCATGTCCAATGGTAGGGGTTACTATCTATTTTTAATTATTAAATTTACTAATAAAATAAATTTGAGGTTCTAAACCCCTCCCAACATCTCTTAAATAAGAGACTTTCCCTTGTTTTTAATTTCTGAAATAACAATTTTGATTTATTTTTAATGCAAAAAAGAATAAGAACCCCTCCTAAAACTCACCATTGGACATGCTCTAATACATCCATTTTTCCCAAATTTGACATTTGTTTGTCCACAAGAAATCTTACAAGGATCAAACTGAAAGAATAATGCAAAAATAGGGATTCAAAACAATACTGAAGAAATTCTTAAGCCTATGAAACAAATTTAAAGTAATATCTTTTTTCACAAAGGAAATTTTTACTCATTCATGTTTAGTAAAATGTAGTATAATCTTGTAAAATAATTAAGCTAAGCTCCAACAAGATTCAAATTAACTTTCTCATTGGCATTCATTGGATAATTAAGTGCAGTTCTCAAGAATAGACAATTGACAAAACTCATTTGGCTAGGTAAAGGAAAAGGTCCAATGCAAATGAAAAATAAAGGTTTACAAAGTTAAGCACAACTCAAAATCGAAAAACGATTGAGAAAAGATGTGTTGATGTTATAAGATTTTCTTCCATTATACCCTTTCAACTCTTTAACATCTAACTCTTCTCTCAAACCTCTCTAATTCTTTTTGACTTTTTCTTTTTCTCATTTTTTACGAATTACCTAGAGAGCTATTTCATAATAATCTAGCCTTCTTTTTCACACCACAACTTATTCAACCCTTTTCTCATTTTCGCTTCTTTGCTTACTGCGGGGATTACACTCTTGTGTTTATACTTCTCTTTTTTTAATGTGGGTTTTAGACTTTTGGTTTGATACCTTCTCTAGGCAATTCCTATTTAGACTTTGGATCACAACAAGATTTAGCCATTTTGGCAACAATTCTCACCTTTTTTATATACTCTCTTGCATTCTTTTCTCTCACAATCTCACAAGTGACTTCTCAAAATCCTAACTCTCCTAGATTAGCCAACGAGACTAATTTTAATGGAAGAAAGGAACATGCCACTTCAATTCTCAAGAGATTTTAAACATTATGCAAATGCGAAAAGGCCTACCACACAAGAGTAATGTTGGCTTGAAAGAAAGGTTTAGGTGTTTTGGGAGGGGATAATAACCAACCTTAAAGATGAAGGATCAAGTCAATAGAGAGTGGTAAAATGATAAGATAACTTGATTATTTTGATGTGATCCATGAGTATGATCAATAAGTTATAAATGAGAAAATTAAGTCCATATTAAGTTCAATAATTAAGGAAAGATGTTGATGTTAGAACATTTAAGTCCATATTAAGTTTAAATCCATCAACATCTTCTCTTGAGCACTCTTGATATCAAAATTCAATGCTCTAACATCCCACATAGCCTTGTATTCAAGATCTAAAGGTAAATGGCAAGACTTCCCATAGATTGGATTGAAAGGAGTTGTACCAATGGGTGTCTTAAAATCGGTCTGATATGCCCAAAGTGCATCATCGAGCTTGTTACTATAATCCATTCTAGTTCGCGATAGCGTCTTCTCCATGATTGATTTAATCTCGTGGTTCAAAAGCTCCACTTGACCACTAGTTTGGGGATGATATTGTGTAGCCACCTTGTGATTCACACCATACTTCTTCAAAAGCGACTCGAAAACCTTGTTGATGGATTGGCTTTCGCCGTCACTATTGACTACTCTCGGCACACCAAACCTTGGAAAATGATATTATTGAAAAGGTTCATCACAACCTTAGCATCATTTGTTGGACTAGCAATAGCCTCAACCCATTTGGACACATAATTCACCGCTACCAAGATGTATTGGTTTCCATAAGACGAAGGAAATAGTCCCATAAATTCAATTCCCCACACATAAAAAATTTCAACCTCCAAAATGAATTTTTTGCAATCTCATTCCTCTTGCTAATACTACTTCTTCTTTGGCAAGAATCACACTTGGAGACAAATTCTTTAGCATCTTTGAACAAGGATGGCCACAAAAAATTGCCTTGAAGTACCTTAGAGGCGGTTTTGAAACTAGCGAAGTGTCCTCTATAGCTTGACCCATGGTAATAAAACAAAATTCCATCAACTTCTTCTTGAGCAACACAAATTCGAAAAATCTCATCTCTGCATCTCTTGTACAAATAAGGTTCATCCCAATAAAAGTGAACGACATCTTTCAAGAAATTCTTCTTGACATGCTTAGCAAAGACTGGAGGCATAATGCCTCGAACCAAATAGTTTGCATTGTCGACATACAAAGGAAGCGTAGATGATGTCTTGCGAGCACGGGTAGCTTTCATTTCCTCTTCGTTTATGGGAAGAATAGAGGCTATCATTTGGAGAGTTTCTTGAGGTGAAGTGAGATCAACATGAACATTCTCTCCGATTCTCATCCTAGATAAATGATCGGCGACTCCATTTTCAATTCCTTTCTTATCAATCAATTCAACATGAACTCTTGGAAAAGTAAAATCCATCGTAATAACCTCGGCTTAGCATCCGTCTTGATGATAAGTTATCTAAAAGCGGCATGATCCGTGTAAACTATCACCTTTGATCCAACTAGATAGCTCCTAAACTTCTCAAAAGCAAACACAATCGCCAACAATTCCTTCTCGGTGGTAGCATACTTTACTTGAGCATCATCTAGAGTCCTACTAGCATAGTAGATGACATGGAGCTTTTTCTCCTCTCTTTGATCGAGAACCGCTTCAACTTCGTAATCGCTAGCATCGCAAATGATTTTAAAAGGAACAGACCAATCCGGAGGTTGCATAAGGGCAAATACTAGAGCTTCCTTAATCTTAACAAAAGATTCCTTACAAGACTCATCATATTCAAATGCCACATCCTTGCACAACAACCTTGTGAATGGCCTAGCAATCTTCGAAGAATCCTTGATGAATCTTATCTATAGAACCCGTCATGACAAAAAAAACTCCTAATGCCCGTTACATTCGATGGTGGCACAAGACTAATCATCACCTCGATAGCAGTTGTACACAAGGCGCTGATCAAGAGTAGGTGGAACTACCTGCCTCCACTGCTCAACTAGGAAATCGAAAAGCACACATGGTGATGAGGTGTTTACGTTGTATAACCAGACTAGTTTGTACATTCCTGTGACGTAGTCTTTTCCAAATCCTGGGAGAGGAAACACATACATATATGTGTAAAAGAGGTTTACAACTTCAATTTGTCTGGTAAAGTCCTTGAGGCTGCGCCGATAGAAGCAAAAAAGACCATCAAGACTGCTGGAGACTATCCCCTGACTCTCATCAAAAGTACAATATTCTTCTTCTTCCACTAGACAAGTGGAAGACCAATCCAACCCCATCGTGTTTACACAAGTGGTTCCCTTTGTATCTTGGTGGAGACATAGAAATTTGGGATCTTGGCCTCTCTGATGCAACATGTATCTTTCCTTGAAAGATTTCGAGTTTATCATAAGTCTCCACTGTTTACAAAAGATTTGGAATCGACTTAGAGATTTCACGGGGAGCGTCAACAAAATTTCTTCTAACACATCATTGGGCACCTCTCTTTTGATTTTGTATTTTCGGTTGTAAAGAATTACTTAGCTTAGAATAATGAATAACTCTCTTTATTAGGTTTAGAAAATAACTTAAAACTAAACACTTAAGCTCTTATGTCTTGATCATAACTCAACCAAGATATATATAGTCATAGCACAACTTGCTATTTTTATTTTAATAATGGAAACTACTCTTCCCTTATTTCTATTAGTAATATGGAAACTACTCTTTCCTAGTCCTAAAATACTTATTTTCCTTTTTAGCCTATCTTGTCCATAACCATCTTGTTAAGGATATCGTGGGCTGAAGTCATTGAAGCTTATCCAATATTCACCCCCTTAAGCTTCAAGTCAATCTTCGAGAGGTCTTGAACTCCGATCAAACTTCCCTTCTTCTAAGACTTGATTTTTGTGAGGGCTTTTGTTAATATATCCTCTCTCTTCTTGATCTTGAAAATCCACTTAAAACAAATCACTTTTGTCTCATTTGGTCTATCAATAAAAAAACAGGTCTTGTTTTTGTTGATATAGTCGATCTCCACTTTGCATGCTTGTCTCCAATTTAACGATCCCTTTGCTTCTTCAAAAAACCTTGGTTCATCATCTCTTATGCATGTCGGTTTACCTATCTTAAGATTTATCTTGTAAAGTCGATTAGGTGATCGTATGACCTTTACCAAGTATATTCCCTTTGGATCATGAAGTGTCAAGTAGTCTTGTCTCATCCTACATCACACCCGGTTTCCGTAGCTTGTCCTAAGCTCAGGATATTGCTCTTGAGATCAGGAATATAGTAGATATCGGTGACACAAATTTGTTCATCCGTTTTGTATTGAAATAGAATTGACCCCTTCCCTTCTATTTTAACACACGATCTATCTCCAAACTTCACCTTGACTTTTATATTCTCATTAGGTTCTGAGAAGTATGTCTTGTTGCCGGTCATATGATTACTTTCTCCATTATCGAGATACCACATACTTTCTTCTCCTTTGTAGTTCTTTGGTATGATTTTATCTTCGTTTAAGAATACTACTTCATGCATATAAATGACTGGATCGGCTTCTTCTGTCTCCACTTTATTTGCTTCTTGTATTCTTTGTATTCTTTCATGGCATGTGGAAGTGAAGTGTTCGGGTTTATAACATCGATAACAAATTACTTTTGACCGATCCTTCTTTTCCTTTGAACCGTTCTGGTCATCTTGATTTGTTGATCCTTATTGTGAGTTAAACCTTCCTTTAGCTCCTCTTCCACGTCCTCTCCCTCGTGAAGCGGCTGAATTTGTGAATAACATATGGCCTTGTGTTTCTCCCTGATTCTCGTCATCGAGAATTCGTTCTTCATAGGCCTTGAGTCTCCCTATGATATCCTCAAAACTTGTTGTCTTCAAATCTAGAAGTTGCTCCAAAGAGGCGATGATATGAATGTATTTGCCTCTTGGTAAACTATTTAAAAATTTCTTCACAAGCTTTGATTCCTCAATCGTTTCTCCAAAGGCTGCTGATTTTGAGGCCATCTCTGATAGCTTTCCAGCAAGGCTATCGATCTTCTCTGTGTCCTTCATCTTCAATCATTCAAACTCTGCCACTAGGGTTTGAAGTCTTGCTTCTTTAACACGATCGGCACCTAAGTGACGAGATTTGATTGCTTCCCATATCCCTTTTGGAGAATCTTTTTCACCTACTTGCAAAATAAGTGCATCCGGGATGGATTGAAATAGCAATCCTATTGCGATATCATTCTTGGTGTATTCCGTTGAACCAGGATCAATTGTCTCCCACACCTTATGAATTCGCAACACAACTTTCATCTTCATGGCCCATACTGTATAATTGGTAGAGGTTAGCATGGGGCATTGGATTGAGATTATCTTGTCCAACTCCTTTGGTCGAGATGTTGGTGTAGGTTTTGTCATGACTCGACTTCACCTACTAGTTAAAAAGCTTCGTGATCGAGTCCTTAACTTGACCGATTAACCTTAAGCTTTGCTTGTTTAAAGCTTCGTAAAACCAAGATATATATAGTCATAGCACAACTTGCTATTTCTATTTTAATAATGGAAACTACTCTTCCCTTATTTCTATTAGTAATATGGAAAATACTCTTTCCTATTCCTAAAATAAGTATTTTCCTTTCTAGCCTATCTTGTCCATAACCATCTTGTTAAGGATATCTTGGGCTGCAAGTCACTGAAGTTTATCCAACAGGTTGCTCTTGGATGAAGCACCATCATCATCTCTTTGAAACACAGTCTTTTCACTTTGAAATGGGTGATATTTTACCGCTTTTTACCATACATTTCAAGTAATTTTTATGACAAAACTAAAGGATTTCAAGATTAAAGCGATGGTTTTCACTATTTTATGTTTTCAAAGTATTTTTGTGGAAATAAGGCTTTTTATCTTGAAATTTCACCTTATGAATTCGCAACACAACTTTCATCTTCATGGCCCGAACATGACATTATTCTTCAAGTTTAGCGATTCAGCACCAGATGCTCGGGCCCAGATGATAATGTTGTGCATTTTGGATTGAAGTGAGAACTGAAGAAAATCAAGACACGTGAGTCAGCTGTCATAGGGGCTTGGAATCAAGTCATTCATCCCTACGACCAAGAAGTTATTCCCTTAATACTGAAGACTGGTGAAGAGGATCAGTTCCACGCTTCAGAAGTTTGACCTTAGATGAAGACATTCCCCACCATAGATTGCTCTGTGAATATGATACGAGCTATATGAAGCAGACAGATTTCCAATTCAAGTAAAATGAAGCAATTTCAATGGTTAGATCTTGAGTTATGCTGATTCTACGAAAGATAGATTGTGCAGTCTCGATGTGAAGCAGTCGAAGAGCGCGGAGGAAGAGCGATCGATCGATTTCATATTAAATCGATTGATCAAGGCCTAAAATGCTTCCTGAAACCCATGAATAGCAGCCCATGAAAATCACATGAGCCCAATCGATCCAATGCCGTTGTAATCGATCGATTCGGACCTGATTTACTCGAGAAGCTTCGAAACGCGTCAGAGAATATTCAGTTGGATACATTCGATCGAATATACCTTTGTTCGATCGATCGGAAGAGATAAAATCAAGTATTTTGATTCTCTTCAGCTGATTCGATTCTATCACTTCACTGAAGCTCTCAGACGTCCTCCACCCTCTATATAAAGAGATTTCGTTTCAGAAGAAGGGTGTGCCTCTCTTTCACCAAAACTCTCAAGAGAGAGCACTTTGCTTTCAATTCTCTTTAAATTCCTTTGTAATTTCGTCTTGTTGTTGTAAGGGAGAAGATTTCATACTCTTTGTCTACTGATTTGGAGAACTTTTCTGAACCCTTTGCTATTTATTTATGGATTTGATTTCTATTGCTTTTGCCATGGTTGTTTCATTCATTCTTGAGTAGATCTTTTGCTGGGAATAGGAGTTTTCAATAGGTTATACATGGCTTGATAGATAGGTAGGATTTATGCTTAACACATGATTGCAAGGATTGACACCTTAGTGATCTGTTATATATTGATCTCTTCATTTTGACAATATGATGAGATTGATAAGAACTAGTATGAAATGATAGGTAAACAACTTACGTGGCTTGCTTTCCTGGTTTACACTTTGTGACTATTGTGTGAATTAGGATGTTAGACATGTTTAATCACTACTATGAAAATAGGAAGATTAATTTACGACTGGCTTGATTACTTAACCGGATTTTTATCTGCCTATAAAACCTGAATAGTTTAATCCATGAAACCTAAAGAATTCTCTGAAACCCGACAATTGCAACAATAGTTTCTTATCCTTTTCATTTATTTATTTCATTTCATTTTGCATTTTTACAAAAACCTTTTCAATCGATCGATTAACTAACCTCATTCAATCGATCAAAAACTAAAAACCTTTCTTTTGTTCCTTAGCTCAAGTCGAATCGATTTTGCTGCTGTGTACACTTTGTTGTTGTGTACACTTTGCCTCCTTGCGGATTCGATCCCTAAGTACTACTGCGAGAACATGTGCGCTTGCAGGATTATTTTGGACGAAAACTAAATCCCCATCACACTTTTCTTCTTTTTCTCTCCGACCGTGACGCAAATTTTCCCTTTTTGTGGCTCTTCTTCTCCTCCCTCGATGATGATTTGTCTTTCTTGTCTTTGTTTTTTTTAACGTCATGATATCCTTCTTCTTTTTCGACTTTTGCCTCCAATTTATAGACACTGTATTGTATATTGGCTTGTCCTACATGCACTGGAATTGGAATTTCTTGTTAAATCCAAAATCAGAATTGTTCTTTAGTTTTATTTATTTCCCATTACAAAATTTCGAACATGTCTCCCTATTTTGTCCTTTTAATTACTTTTTCTTTTTTAATTATGTTACTGGTTAGCCAATTAGGGCCCAATTATAACAAAAAAATGATGTTATTGGGTAATGTCGGTTTTGATCAATACTAAACAAAAATTGTAACAAAATTCTAAGAATTTCACCTCATGTATTAACACATCAAGTTTTCTGGCACCATGGAGCAACAACTGTACTACTAGCATTAAGATTAGATTTCAGTCTAAGCTTTCATTTCATTTAATTTTACTTTATTTCATTTCAGTTTTTCTTGTTTTCAGGAAATTCATAAAAAAAAAAAAAATGGACCACTCACATGAACCTGACGTTGGAATGAATTTTCCAGCACCTGTGGAGCATCAAAGAAATTATGAGTTTAAAGCTTCATCAAATCCCTTTCGTTTTCGTCCACAAACCTTGGTAGCAAAAGTGTTTTTCTCATTCCTTGACGAGTTATACGAAGAAAGAATTGCGGAACTTGATGTCTTGGAAGCTAAATCAATGCAGGAAGTCTTTTGCAACTGTACTGATTTGTGTTGTAAGTTCAATAATACAGGTTTAGAAGATTGCTTTGCTTTTGATTTGAACTTGGAAGAGCTTCCGTTCGATCGATTCACTGTTAGAATCGGTCGATGCGCTTCCCTGCCACGAGATTTTTTTTTTGATAAAATGCAGCCCTCTTGTGCTCAAGAGACTACTGAAGATAAGTATTTTTCTAATGATGATACTTTGCTTAACATCTCAATTTTTTCATGCAACGAGAATGCTAATGTTCTAGAGAAGGAAAAATCTATATCTCGACTTGAAGAAAAGTTCCATAGCACGCTTGCCAATCTTGATGACTCTTGTGTTGGAGGAATCCATGATGATGCAGAAACTGATGTCTATGACGGAGATAATCACCTTACAGGTTATGAAGTCAAATCATTTGCTGAAAATTCATTTAAACATGCTGTTGACTTCATATTTTCGTCAAATGATTTTGGTACTAATGAGCATCCAACTATCAAGAAAAATTCCAAGATAAATGATTTGCTTGCTTCATAGCTTCAACCCACTGTTCCAATGGAAAGCCAGAGGCCACCTGACTCGAATCAACTGGTGATTCAGAAATGTGATGCAGACTTCAACACTAATCAAGAGGACGGCCAGAATTCAGTCTTTTCACTCTGTGATTCGATCGAACGCATGCCTGATTCGATCGATGAAGGTCCAAATGAAGAACAAGACTCCTTAATCAACACGACAGATGATGATATACTGATGTCGTCAGACAAGTATAATCTTCACCTATTTCCTGTAAAGTCCTTTCATTTCAATAAGACAAAAGAGGTCATTCGATCCATTCAAAGGCGACGAGGTAAAATCCATCTTCCATTTCTATTTCAATCTATTTCAATTCCTATTTTTCTCTCACAGTTTGTTTACATCGGGACGATGTTATTCAATTATGGGGGGGGGGTATTCCTCGTTGTCTAACTCGTTTGTTTCTTTTGGCTATCTTTTTAATGGTTTTAAATCGGTTTTAACATTTGCAAAACATTTCGCCCTTATTTTTCAAAATTTTCAGTATGGAATAAGGACTTTACTCACAACTGGACTGCAGCATAGTGACCATCTTTACAAGACTGCCTCGAGTCACTTGTTTCAGAAACCCCATACTCAAGCTTCCCCAACACATCTCGATTTGCACGTACTTTAATAACTCTGATTTCTGACTCTATTTTATTTGGATTATAAATCTTTCTTGCTAGAGGTATTAGACTAGGAAAAAAAAATGCATTCAGGACTTCTTATCCACTTTACCACTCTCTTGTTGATCCTGAATGGTCAACTTATTTTTAAGTTGTTACCACACCTATAACCTAACCTCTTTTCAAACCCCATGCAGTCTCTTTTTCTTTCTTGTCTTATATGCAGTATTTGTAAAACGGCCGGAGAGATGAGACCAACACAGTTTTCCAATCACTCATGAAGACTGGCGAAAAAGGGGCATGCACAATCTTAAAACATTCATGAAGATTCAAAGAGAAGGTTTCAAGGTTGATTTCCCTGGTAAAACTTCATCAAAATCAAGGTAAAATTCGTGTCTTGCTATATATGGTGAAAGCTTTAGTGTCTAAAAAATAAAAATAAAAATCAAAAGCTTTATGATCCATATTTGTTTAGCAAAAAAGGCCAGGGAAATCAAGG
>OVAP01005539.1:0-12913 GCA_900406295.1 Aurinia saxatilis | reverse complement strand
AACCATGTTTGAATCGTACAGTGTGATTTCAGGACAACTTTCCTTCAGAGATTAACAACAAATATCATAGATTTAAATAAAACCTATAAAAATATTTTAAGTCGATTCCTAACACCATGATTAGGGTACTCTCTAATGGGATCTAATCGAGATCCAAATCAGTCTCCATATCACATACGTCTCCTGCAACCTCCAATCTTGTATATATGCTTTGTCAAGTCCCCTAAAGTCAATGAAACAACGAGGGAAACTACTCCAACCATAAATTATGAGCCCAAACAAGGGAAACCATAATATCATAACACCAAACCCAAACAAGGGAATCCACTGCCTCAACATTATACCAAAGGAAACACACAAGTAAATAACAGATGCCGGTATCGGTGCTGAAGAAGCCATTGCACAACAGTCAGGAAGGCTACCAAATATAATCCTGTTATGAAACGAATATGAGAGGTAAACTCTAGTTTAGTACCCAACAAAAACCAATATATAATTTTCATATAACGCGATTAGTGTATTTTCTGTATAATTTACAATATACAAATTGTAAATTAAGTAATATGACTATGATATTCGGTATGATACAAGAAAAAAATTGGTGAATAGGGTAGTTTTTGAGTTTATAATTTACTAAAATGGTAGTTTTTGAGATCTTTGTTGAATGGATAATTTTAGTTTAATAAAATGATATTTTTAGCCTTCAATTGATAATAATAATTTTTAGTTAAATATTAAACTAAACCAAAAGTAAATAAATCAAACCAATGAATAAAAACAAATTATGGCAATACACACAATAGAAATTAGAAAGCGTATTTCTGTTTTTTTTCCTCCCAAATCTTCTATCTAGGGTTCTTCTTGTTTCATCTATCTGATTTTGATAATCATTCATCATCCACCATTAGTTTTATTGTCATCCACCATCCACCATCCATTTTGGTAATCTTCCATCATATATTATCCACCTTGATCCCCATCCACCATCCACCATCCATTTTTGTAATCTTCCACCATCCACCATCTATTTTAATGCTCATTCATCATCTAGTTTAATCATCCACTATCCATCATCCATTATCCACCATCCATCATCCACTATCAACCATTCATCAGTCACCATCCACCGTCCAGTACCACATTTTTTTGAATTAATACGAACAAAGAACGATCATTTTTACCGTGATTCTATTTTTTTTTTAAAAAATTACGTCTAACTATTTACAAAACTATAAATATATCATAAACCAATAAGTATTATGCACACTAAAAAAATGATTTATGTTTTAAACTCTTTTAATAAATTGAACATAATAGAAAATTTACATTAAAAACAACAATAAAAACTACACAAAAACTAATTTCAAACTCATAAACTACCTCAAAACTAATTACAAACTCAAAACTACCTTATTAAATTTTCCATAATACAAATTGATTAGAATAAAGAGAAAAAGAATAACAAATTGCGGGAGAAGAACAATAAATCGATAAAACTAAAAGATCTCACAAGTACAATCTACAAAAGGCACCTCTCTCTCTCTCTCTCTCTCTCTCTCTCTCTCGCTCGCATCTATTCGAGATTCAGCTGTAAAACCCTAACCAGTGCCATAGCTTAGCGAGGTTCCTGGGTGCGAGAGAGTGAGCAAGAGAATCCTCGATTCAAGAACACTCTAGGGTAAGCTCTTTCGAACAGTGGAATACTTACTTCTCTGCTCTTGATCCTTTTTGTATTTTTACTTGATCGATCGGATTCTAGACTGTTTTATGCGCGTAGATCTGTTCTCCGTAACTCGCAAGTCGTCGTCACAGTTAGTGTTTGAGTGTTAGCTTGTTGAATTGGCTTTCAATTGATTTTTGTGACCAGATCAGGGTTAAATTGTAGCGCAATTACTGATCACGAGGTTTCATTTTTGTTTTCAGGAGAAAACTAGGCTATGGCAATGTTAGGGGCACAGCAAGTTCCAACAGCAGCTTGTACTCCAGATATTGTATGATCCAGTTTTTCAGTAGATGCAATTTTTTCAAAGTTTTAGTTTCCTAAAAGTACATTGTCCTTTTTGTGTGTTTATAGGTTGGTAACGCTTTTGTGCATCAGTATTATCACATATTGCATCAATCTCCTGAGCATGTTCACAGATTTTACCAAGAGATTAGCAAGTTAGGCCGCCCTGAAGACAATGGTGTAATGAGCATCACTTCTACCTTACAAGTGAGTATCTCTTTGGAAATGTAAACTGCTGGGAGACCTGGATTTTTGCTGACCCCAAGTCTCTATATTCTTTTGAGCAGGCTATTGACCAGAAGATAGTAACACTTGGTTTTGGTGTCATCAATGCTGAGATAGCAACTGTGGACACACAAGAATCTTACGGTGGTGGTGTTATTGTACTGGTGACTGGGTTTTTGACGGGAAAAGACTGTGTCAGGAGGACGTTTACGCAGACCTTTTTCCTAGCTCCACAAGAGACAGGATACTTTGTCCTGAATGATATGTTCCGATACATTGACGAAGCCACAGTCGTGCGTGGAAATCAGATTCCGCTGAATATCATCCAAGCTCCTGTCAACACTCACCAGGGTAAGTTGAAACTAGCTTTTCTATCTTCCTCTTTCAGATTCTTTTAACGAGATCTTGGTTTTTATAAGCACTATAAATCTTATTTTGCCTTGGATCCAGCTGCTGCTCAAGACATTTCAGACGACCTTGTTCAGGAGAACTATGTCCAAGACAATCATGCTGTTGAGCAACACGATGTGTTGTCCAAGGGCATTAATGGGCCTAATGAGTTCACTCCCTCTGAAGATGAACAAGTATCAGCTACAGAAGAAGCTCTGGCACCTGAAATAGTTCATGAAGCTTCAATTGATGTGCAAAAGGTTGAAGAATCTGATTCTAGGACTGGCGAAGTTCCAAAGAGATCTTATGCATCTATTGTAAGTAGCATACATGTGGGTTGTGTAATGTTGCCTCTTTATCAAGCCGATGTGAGATGTTTGGCTTCTCTACCCTCATGATTCAACGTCATTTGTGCACATAATCTTGATATGTAGGTCAAGGTTATGAAAGAGAATGCTGCGCCAATCTCTGCTTCCAAAACCCAAACAAAGGTGGAACCAAAGAGACAAGAAGAACAAGCCATGCATGTCCCTCTACCAACACCGTTGTCTGAGAAATCAGATTCAGGAGCAAATGCAGTTGCAAACGGGAGCAATCAAGATAATGAACGAGGTAAATGCATTTTTGTGGCTCATATGGTTCTCTGTATCTTAATGGTAAGCGTGTTCAGCAGCAGTCTATCATTTTTTTTATTCCGTAATAGCTATAGGTCCATCCATCTATTTAAAGGGTTTGCCCCTAGATGCAACACCCGTTTTGCTTGAGAATGAGTTCCAGAAGTTTGGACTTATTAGGACCAATGGAATTCAAGTAATAAGCCAGAAGGTAAATTTACTATTTGTTAACCATTATATGATTTGCTAATGTGCTTAGTAGTTACTCTTCTGAGTTTTGTGCTCAACAGGGGTTCTGTTTTGGTTTTGTTGAGTTTGAATCCGCAAGCTCCATGCATAGCGCAATTGAGGTAATAACCTATGGCATTGCTACTGAATTTTACAAGGCCCTGATAATCGGAGGGTAACTAACTATTAATGATATGTATATTTTGGGGGCTTTTTTAGGCATCGCCTATCATGCTCAATGGGCAAAGAGTAGTTGTGGAAGAAAAGCGATCTACCTCAAGAGGCAAGTTTGCGTTTTTATGCTTGGAGAAATGAAACTCTCATGAACTTAGAGCATTTCATTCTCTTATTTACTGTTGAACAGGGAACTATAGAGGACGTTCAACGTTTGGTGTAGGCACTGGCAACAGAAACGAAGGGGGAAGGGGTCGTGGGAGCTTTGGAGGTGGAAGAGGCGGCTATGGTCGGACTGACTTCAATGGATATGGTAACAACAGGGGAAACAATAGAGGAGGATATGCAAACCGAGCTAATGGGGGTGGTGGGGGATTCATGAGGGTCAATGGTAATAATGGACGTGTGAGACGTGGGGGTGGAATTGATGCTAATGGAGCAACCATACCCGTTGATGCTCCAAGCGTGTCTGTCACTGCATAAATGTGCGTTTCAAACAAACAGCTCGATTGTTTTAGAAAGTTTAGGCATAGTAGAGCTGTGACTAAAAAACCCACTACTCTCTTTTCCCTGTCTAGCTATTTTGTTAATTGGAGTTGAGATTTAGGAGCTAGAGGGAGTTTCGTCGATTTTTACTGTCGATTGTCATTTTAAGATTTTGCTTTCCGAAAAGTTCGATAGAGATGTGGCAAAATTTGTTCAACCAAGAGACTAAGCATGATAATTAGCCAACCCGCAAGGCATTTTCACAATTCGATGTTAAACGAGTGGAAGTGACAACAATTTTTCACATATTTTAAGCTTTAAAACAGGTTGACATAGGACACGACACAGCCTATGAACAAGATACAGTATTTTAAAATCCCCACCCCCCCCNAATTTTTAAAACCCCCCCCCCCCCCCCCCCCAAAATATATAATTAAACACCAAAAAACTAAGATTAATACTTCGTAAAGCTGAAGTAACAACATATTTCAGTGATAAAAGAAGATTTTAGAGTTCAAAGGCCGAAATTGCAAGCCTGAACAAACTCCAGGTCGTAATCCACGTGCTTGGTCCAAAGCGGTCGAAACTGGTTCATAGCTATGTCCAGCCACGGCTTCATGTTACCATTGAAGTGTACCACCGCAGCATTGCGGATCTCATCCATACTAATGCTGGGATTGTAACCAAGCCCGAGCACATGCCATGACTTGTCCAGCGGCTTTGTGGTCGAGTAAAATGTGATCAGTCCTGGTGGTAACGTTCCCAGTTTCCACAGAGTCCTGTTCTCATTCTGCAATTCAAATATACACAAAAAGGTGTCTCAATAGCTGGATAAAAAACATCACAAAGAAAGGCATTGTCAAATGGCAAAAAAGTATCAGAAAGGTCACCAGATTTTGCCAGTAGTGATATTCTTCTGTGCACTTCTCTCTCCTCCAAGCATCCAGATCAAAAAAGTTCATTCCATACGCCCACGCGCATGCTTTGGGATTAAACTTCTCTTTGATCAAAGGATGCGAGAAATTCATGTATTGAGCATACCGATGAAATGACCCAAAACAAGTCTCTACAGCACCATTCACTTTCCCGTCCATATCAATCTCCCACAGGCCCGTTAAATCCTTTTGCACAACCACATCGTCATCCAAGAAGAGTATCCTGTGTAGTTTCGGATACATCTCGGGCAAATAGAACCTCAAGTGATTCAATATAGACAAATACTTGGGGTTCCTGAACTTCATGTTCGTGGTATCTTTTGTGGCATTTTCGAGTTTATTCTCAAAATAGAACTTCTGAAGATTTGCAGATTCCAGTTGCTTCAACACAGGCACATAGGAAGAGTTCAAAAACGTATAGTCCTCTACAGCTTTCACTTCGACATGGGCTCCATTATAATCTTTGAGCTTAAACATAACCTGCATCGCCCCAAGATTCATCTTATCAGTCACAACGTGGAAGACATGCTTCCATGGCTCCTTGGCATTCTTCACGGCAGAGTTCACCACCACCGAAGCTGCAATCACATTGTCTGAAAATATAGCATAGTGGTAAAGATTTGGATCCTCGAGCTCCGGAGGCCTAGCTTTTCCTTCATCAGTATACTTCTCGGGGTGAGCGATCCTCTCTTCCATCAGCCTCATTGCAAGACAATGCAAGCCCTTAGGAATGGATTTTGCGGCGATCAAGCTCGAGAAGGCACCCTGCTTCTTTGCATTGGTTAACTGTTCGTTAACAGCGAAAATGGTGTCTTTCAGCTTTTGTATCTTCAGCTGGTTATCAAAGGACTCTTTGGCTTCAGCAATCACTTGCCTCGTCATTTTGATCCGCTCCTTCACTTCTTTCTCAAACTGTCTAAGCACAGCCTCTTCAACAGAAGCTCCATCGGAATCGTACAGAGCACGGTACGATGGTTTGTTGATCAGATCCGTGTAGTTCCTGGAGAGATCTGCGAAGATCCTGACGAGCTTGGAATTCTCGAGCTTAAGCTTCCTGGCATAAGAAGCATAAGCCAGTGCCAAGGACCGGTGGTCGTCAGCTTGTTTCCGGATCTGGAGCAGCCGTGGCCTGAGCGGATCCGATTTGATATCCAACATGGATCTCCTGATGGATCCGACTCCATTTGAGTATGCAACACCCTAAGCCCCACGCAAATTAAACGCAAATCTTAGGGAAAAAGTGATGCAATACAATTGAATTCCCAAATAGAGATCTGATTGATAGAGAACTTACGGGAAGAAGGAGATCAGTTTGATGATTAGAGTCGGAAGCGAAGAAGAAGGAGAGAATGAAGAGGAAGAGTGCCATAGTGGCAGCGGAAGCAGTGAGTCTGACTCGAACACCCAAGGCGCTTATCGCCGGAGATCCGCCGCCGCGTATAAGTCGGTGCTGATTAGCCATTGCTTCGGTGAGCACTACACTTTCATTTCATTCCAATTATAGACTCTCCCGGCCTAACTCTCAAATGTCGGTAACCATTTTTTCAACTTTCTTTAATCTTTTAATCATTCAATTTATTATTCACACTGTTGATTAGTGTTTTTATACCAGATCTGAAAATAGATTCTTTTGTAAATTATATATTGAAATTTTAGGTAATAGGGTAGTTTTGAGTTAATAATTAGTTTTTAGGTAATTTTGAATTTATAATTAGTTTTTAAGATAATTTCACTAATTTTTTTTATTTGATTTTTTTTATTATGCCTAATTAATTAAAGAGTGTTAAACCATTTTGGTTTAGTATATATATTTTGATTTATCATATATTTAGGATTTGATTAATTAATAGATTTGATTAAGGTGTACAAAATAGAAAAAAAAAATATTTCGTAAGATTCATATATGATTTTTCTCTACGCCAAAATAGACCAAATTAATAGGTTAACGGTGGATGATCATTAAACTGTATGGTGTATGGTGGATGGTATATGATGGATGGTGGATAGTGGATGGTGGATGATGGATGATAGATAATTGATGATAGATGATTATCAAATTGAATGGTGATATTGGACGGTGAATGTTGGATGATTATGAGATTGGATAGTGAATGATAGATGACTATCAAAATGTATGGTGATATTGGATGGTAGATGATGTATGTTTTCAAACCGGATGGTGGATGACAGATGATTATTAAAATGGATATAGTGGAATTGGATGGTGGATGGTGGATGATTATCAAACTAGATAGTGGATATAGATGATTTTCAAAATCAATAAAACGACGTATTAGATAGCAGATGACTTTGGAAGATGATTTACATAAACAAAAAAAAAATGGATTGTAATCTCAGATAATCATGGGCTTGCGTTGTTTCTATCATTGAATAAAGAGAATAAATATGTGATCATGTTTGCAATGTTTAAAGTTTGTGTTGATGAAGATCTGCAGATTTTGGAAAAAGGTGAAATTTCACAAAACAAATTCAATTGGATGAGAGGAGATAATAGATTGGATTATCCTCGATGAATTAAGGAAAACTTTTTTATTTGCCATTTGTTTTTTTAATTATGTTTCTAATTCCAAATTTTGGTTTTAAATAAATTTTATTCATTTACTGGTTTGAATTACTTATGACCGGTTTAGTTTGTCCATTTAAGCGGAACTTATTAATACTAATTAAAGGCTAAGAGAGTCATTTTGTTGGAGTAAAACTATTCAGCAAAGAACTTTTAAACTACCCTATCAGCAAATTATAAACTAAAAAACTACCATATTCACCAATTTTTTCTTATATATATATATATATATATATATACTAGGTGATTTGTCCACACCCTATACGGACAGTAAAGTCTTAATTTGATCCATTCAATTTTGATTCTGTAGAGAGAAAATGATGAAGAAAAAATAACCAAACCGCAATATCAAATGTATACTTGTACTTTATTTGCTGAAAACAAAAAAAAAGGTAATGTATACACAGGAATCTAACACAACTTTTGGAAAACCTCAGTGTAGACCACATTCGTCATCTCTTTTTGTGCGATCTTGTCTTCATCCGTAATGAGAATAATGATCGGATATCTCTACATTCTCAATTGCAAATTTCGAAATTTAATCTTTAGCTAACCAGAACATGACCAAAAATCAATTTGAAAAAAACCATTATCTACCAAAAGCGTTGGAATCGATATCATTATAATGCACGAAACTCTCTAAATTGTCTTCACCTAAAGCCAAAAAATATTTTTATTTTCTAAATAACATTAAGTGAGTTCCTAAATTTGCGATGGAATAAATAGTATACTCTTTTAAAACAATAATAGCTTGAATTTTAATTTGACAAATTGGTCTCAAGAACTTATTTTTCTTCTATAAATTGGGATATGGTATAACCAAAACCAAACCATATCATATTTATTTCCTTTTGAACCGCAGTTTAATTTTTCATACACAAACCTTAGTAAGCACAATGTGAAAGAGTAATGTTATGGTATTACAGAATGACCAAAAATTATTAACTATAAGGCCCACATATAGGCTTATTATATTGACAAAAGTGGAAAATAGTTATTACGAGAATACACATCAAGATTTCTTGGGAATACGCATAGAAATTTCTCGGGAATATGCAGTGAGAACTCTCTGAAATGGAAAAGTTTAAAACGAACACAAACAATTTAATCTCATATATAGCTTTTACTTTAAAAAAACCCGAAGAATTTAATTCTATGCAATTCCCAATTTAGTTCTTATCCAAAAGAAGAAAAAAATCACCATATCTCTTTTTTCTTTACACTTTTTAACACAAAATCAAGAACTCAAAGCAAGCCACCAAGCTAATAAAGAACACATTTAATCACATAAGTAAGAAGATAAAAACAGTTATATAACCCTTTTGGTATTTGAGCCACCAAGTCCTTGAAGCAACTTTGTGGTAAGAGGCTTGAGCCTCGGTTTAACTGTCAATCTCTTTCATTTACATTATAAGCCGGTAAGGTGAACTTGAGACTGGATCACCGTGCATCCAATTTTAACCCCAAGAACAACTGTGGATCCTACTTTGGCTCAAGTACGATTTATCAACAACTTCTTATTATCTTATTTTCTTCTTAAGACATTCTCAATGAAACCAATAAAAAAAACAACTCCGCTTTCAACTTGGAAAATCTCAACTCCGAGTCCAAAAGACATCATGTGATGGATCACCATCACACGAACTAACCAATGTGACTCCTCCTTAACCAATGTGACTCCTCCTTAACTAATATGAACAACTAGGTTATAATTAATCCCCTAGGACTGACAAAGGAATTTGGTTTGCTAGGGTTTAATTATAGATTGCATTCACAATTGAAGTTGGTTTGCATCATATTAGGTTTCATGTTTATTAAGTGGTACCTATTTTAACCGTGCGGTGTAGATCAACACTACCTGTCGAGTGTCGATCGACACTCGACGCGTCTGGCTACAATTTGGATTCTTCACCTCAAGTTCCCAATGCCTAACCTTGCTTTATATTTTCTAAAACTCTCACTTAAAATCACTAGTCACTTTCATTAGTGTAATCAACCAAAAACCCATGTCTTAGATATAATTTGGAATTTATTTAATTAGTTTGCAATTTATTGGTCCTTGTGGATTCGATACCTTAAGTACTATAAATGTTGTTGTGCACTTGCAGTTAGAATACATAGGTTAAAACTTTGTGTATAAATTTTTGGCACCGTTGTCGGGGACCAATTAAACTTGCATACTAGCTTTATTTTATTTTTAGGATTTTATTTGCTTGTTTTCGTTGGTTTTATTAATTTTATTTAGTTACTAACTACTCTTTTTTTTCTCTTTGGTGTTTCAGGTGTATGCACTGGAGGAGTGACGGTTCTGAAAATCTTTTAAACTATACCGAGTTAGAAAAAGTTGAAAGAAACAACCGGAAAGCTAAGTAAAAAACAGCTACAATGCCAGGAGAATTTGATACAACCGCTCTACTAGAAGAGATGCGCAAGATCGTTGCAGATAATGCCAGGCTACAACAAGATATGCAACAGATGCGTGATGCTCATAACCAACAAATCACAACTATTGGAGCATCTGGTACTCCACATTCCTTCTACTCCAACCGTGCTGCCATCTTTTCCACTCGTGTGCTCGGCCAAGACAATGAGATTAAGCCTCAGATGATTGCTTTGATGAAGAAAAATCAGTTCCATGGCCGAGATCATGAAAACCTTATGGATCACATTGATGACTACGAGAGGTGAAACACTATGTCTAGTAGAGCACCTAGTGACTACAACATGTGTATGTTATTCCCTTTCTCACTAACTGACAAGGCAGAGAAGTTTCTCAAGGCTCTACTTTTATCGACTCTTCACACTTGGACTAAGGTTCGAGCCGCCTTCTTAGATTACTTCTTCACCAAGTCGAAGAAAACAGCTTTAAGGAACAAGATAACTAGCTTCCAACAAGCCACCAGTGAATCGTTTTGTGAAGCATGGGAAAGGTTCAAGGATTATCGTAGAGAGTGTCCTCATAATGGCTACACCGATGAGCAGTTACTTAGCCTCTTCTATGATGGAGTCAATTAGGACTACAAGAATGCTCTTAACTCGGTCAGCAATGGAGACTTCATGACACAAAACCAAGCTAAGGCTCATTGGGAACTTAGCCTCTAGTTCTCCTAACCGTAGTTTGGAGTATGATAGATCAAGGAAGGTTGGTAGCATAGATGCTCAGAAGATTAATGACGTCCACAACATGCTTCTCAAGGTTACTAAGAAGAGTGTATCTTTTGCCGATGCCGATGCTATCGAGGACAAAGAAGACGAAGAAGATGTCGCTTTTGTTGGGAATCAAAAGTTTAACAAGCCTTGTCACTCTCCAAAGGCACAAGAAAACAAGATGGAATCAATGTTGAAGCAACTTTTGGAAGGACAACAAAAGTTGACGGTCTCATTCAATGGAAAGATTGACCATTTTTAAACGGACCTCGATGGAAAGATCTCTAATGTCAACGAGAAAACTGAACAGCTGGCCACTCACTTGAAGAAAACTGATCTTCAAGTAGCTCAAACAGCCAAGGCAATTAGACGACAAGAGAGATTTCTTCAAAGAAGACGAGCACAAATCCGAAACTTAATTGCAATGCAATCACTCTTAGAAATGGAAAATTACTGGTTTTGAAGGACGAAGACGTCATAATCAAAGGTCAACTGGGGATGATAACTTGCTTGAAGATTATGAAGATGAGGGTGAAAAACAGAGCGGTGTCGATCGACACCACGCGGAAAATTTTCAGACGGAGACTGTAGCAACCCTAGAGAGATACTAAATCGGTTATAAGGAATTACGATCCAAACCTTACCGCGGGAGTAAATGATCAAGCTCTGCGGTTTGAAAGAATGAGGTGGCACGAAGCACGAGGTGGCATGGTGATTTTTCAGTCTTTGTATTTTTGCAAAAATATAAAGATTTTGAGTAGCTCGACGTTTATCACCTGCTCGGGATTAAGCTGCTTGGGATCCACCTACACGAGATCCGGGGGCTCGGGTTATTTATTTCCTTTGATTAGTAACCTAATAACCTTCCCTAGAGGGAAATGAGGAAGATATTTCGTGGAAAGCAGCTGAACCATTCCATAACACTTGCCGTCTTCCGGAGAAGGATTAATGTCATTGAATAAGGTCCTTGCTTGCTTGCTTCCTTCTCTATATAAAAAACGAAACTAGGGTTCATTCTGTTGGTAGACCAAAACCATAAAAGAGTCTCACATAAAGAAGCTCAAGAACCCTAACCTAAAATCGTTTTTCCATTTTGAAACCCTAGGTGCCACGAAAACACTATCGAGCTAAAATCAGTGTGTAGCAAGCTAGAGTAAGTCTCGTGACCTTAAATTTTTATACCCAACTCTTTTCCACCCATTGAATCTAACCGTTCTTTCCTTTGCTTGTTTGGAGAAGTAGAAGTGGGTGAAATCTCTTATTTCAGTTTCGGACAGTTTAGAAATAAGGTGATTCCGTGTGGCAAAACTATAAATTAGGCCAAGGTAAGAATAGAACATCATCTGTAGCTTATAATAGTTGAGTCACAATTTTTGTTTCAACTAATAAATTGTCGTAACCTACCCTACAGATCCAAGGCCAAAAACCTAGTTTTGTCAAAGATAGGATTTGGACCTTCACTTTCAGTTCAGTCAAGAATCAAAGGTGAGTCTCGGTGATTGTGTGTTATATGTTTGATGTTGGTGAGTGATTCGTGAATTATTTGTGTTGTTAATGAATTTATATTGATGATTCAAGNATTTGTGTTGTTGATGAATTTATGTTGATGATTCAAATATCTGCCTATTTACATATTTAGGTGGAATTAAATGTTATGGTTTGATTTGGTGTTGATAAATTGTTTACTTGCTGTCATAGTACACTGGTAAACATAGAAAAATTATTGAGATGATGTGTTGACATTCCCTTGAGGCCGTGACTTAATTAGTTTGTAAACNCCTTGAGGCCGTGACTTAATTAGTTTGTTGATGGCAAATTAATATAAGTGCACGAAGACACGGAGAGACGGGATTGCAGCATAGGGCCATGTTCTGCATGACGATGCAGTAATCTAGTGTATTTATTCATCAAAAGATCACTGGATTTGTGATTGATCATTAGTTCGTTTAGCATTTGTGGTTACGAGTTGAATGATGCAAAATTGATTGATGAAGTGGGAAATGGTCAAACACGGGAGGCCTTGTTGAAAACTGAATTTTAACGTGAAGTTTATATTTGTAGTTATTATGTGAGTAGTTGTTATTGTATTGCTTGCTTCTTGCTTGTGATTCTTGATTTTGGGTTT
>OVAP01005537.1:0-10509 GCA_900406295.1 Aurinia saxatilis | reverse complement strand
TATATTGTGTCTCACTTGTTTGTCAATTGTGATACCTTGGTTATAAAACTTAAAACTTGGATGTCAATTTTATTTTCTTAACAGTTTTCGAGGCCCAATAACATAAAATGTTAAATGACAAAGTCTTCAAATAATTATGAAATCCTAATAATAATTATTGATGATGAATTTATTCTAATTAAATTGATTTATAATAATTTATATTATGAGTCAATCCATTAACTCATTAACCCAATAATTTAAATGAGTTACATGTCAACTCAACTCATTAGCCAAATGAGTTTGGATAACTCATAACCCATTTGACCCTCAAACTCATTGAGTATGGGTTGGTTTGAGTTGGTTTACCCAACTTGACACCCCTAGATCAGGATGTAGCCATCAGATTGTGTCATTTTCTCCTAAATGTAACTTTTATGTAAGGTTTAACATTTAGTCTTTTAATTTCAAAGATTATGTTACTATATTATCATATATATATATATATATTTATATATGTAATATGTAGTGTAACTATCCCTTACAAAAATCGATTAATTCCCTCATCCCTTTTCATAATAAGATGTATAAATAGCAGAAAGAATATATAGAAGCAACCAGAAGTGTTTTAGCTTAATACTTAGAAACCTATCTTTTTCGATTTATTTCTTGACTTGTTTCAGTTCCACTGGCAAACGCTCATCATCTTTTATTTCCCTAAACAAAAAACAACAATTTAAAATGTTTGGTGAAGAATATGCTGCAAGAAATGAGAAACAGTATCATTTATATGGATCATGGATGCAAAAACTAAATCTTCATTAAATAATCCAATCTAAGATGTTATTTAGTTGGACCATCGTACTAATCAATCGATATATATATATATATATATACTTTTTCTAAGAAAACTGGTAAATTCAGATCTATATATTTGCAATGTATAATATAACTCAGACTCTAAATATATTGATACTTTAAAGAGTTTCCGATCAGAGGATCTTCGACTACACTTAAACAATAAGAGAAAACTGTAAGAAATCACCTTCTTCTTCTTCCTCATCATAGCCTCGCTTCTTCTTCTTTTTGCTTTCAAGTGTTTTCTGATGTTGTAAGAAGAGAATGCATTTGGTGGTTTAAAAAAAAAAAGTTAGAAAGATAGCATGAAGAAAATTAGCAGGGAAATAATTTTATGGAAATTGATATCTTGAATTGTATGGCTTGTAAGGAAAATAATATTTACAAAATACGTAAATTTTAACTTCCAAAAATATACTATGTATATACGTGGACTAAGATTTAACCGAGTCTTTTGTGCAAGCTAGTGACGTCACTGTATATATAACTATTGGTTCAAACTCGCATTTTGTATTGTTGAAATGATTGAAATAAGAAACTAAATGTACATAGCTCAATAAATGTTGGGTTGTGGCTTCTTAACATCTCAAGTTTACTTGAGATTTGATTTAAACCATGAAAAATATGAATATATATGTTTGACTATTGGTCACAGAAATAAAAATTATTTATTTGATTTAATCTCTGGCCTGAAAAGATTGATATAGAAATGTATGTATGAATTATTCTTGATATTAACAATGTTTCCAACTCTAGTCTTCTTCTTTCTTTTTTTTTTCTTTTTTTTTGAGTAAGAGACTATGTATCAAAGCGCATACATCCCATACCCCGAGATCAGAACATGTAATAAAGGCTTTTACCAAATAACATTCGATCTTGTAATCTCTAGACTTTGCCTGTGTGGTTTTCAATTGAGAATTATGGCCTTGGTTTCACCTTTAATTTTTAATTAGTATTCTGTTATTATTTTTCAAAAATTTATAGAAAGTTTCACTATTCGATGGTAACATATCAGTTAAGAGAACGAACCAAATCTTTTAAAGAAAAATCATTATAGATATCAAATCTCTTACACGTGATCATCAGCAACAGCAACAATACAAGATTCACACCCTTTCCATGACCTCTTAATTGTCAAAATTAACATATTCAGAAATACAAAAGCCCTATGAAGATCTTCACCAACCTAATCAAAATAAATGTTTTCAATATACACTATACCCTCTGATCTTTGTCAATAATACATTATACCCTAATCTCATGTACTTCTTCACTTTCCATCTTAATAAAAAAAAGAATGATACTCATAAGAAGAAACAAAGAGAATAAGAAAATGGCTAGAAAACATTGTTTTTTTTTTTTTTTTTTTTTNAAAAAAATTTTTTTTTTTTTTTTTTTTTTTTTGAAAATAGCTAGAAAACATTGTTGCTTGGCTGAGATACACTATACACTCGTATATTTTAAATAATACACTATACCCTAATCTGGATTACTATACCCTAATTTTTGTGTTACAAGTTGGATTCATATACCCAATCAAGAGAGTCACAACGTAAAAACATATATAATATGAACTTATTTTAGATTATGGATCCATATAACTACCTATGGTAAGTTAGAGTACGTCAATATACACCGGTAATAGAAAGTAGATATTAATAGTATAATATATGTTTTCTAATTCTCAAATTCTCTAATTTTGTATAAAAAGCTATCTTCTTCTTTTTTGTTCACAAAGTTTAACAATGTACAATATTTTGTCTCAAATGATAATACTGTAAGAAACAATTCAATCAATAAAAATGACACACTTTATTAATAGTGATAAAACTATAGGGATAAACTCACGTTTATGTGGATGGACTAAAAAGCAAAACATTTTGAAAGTAGAAGTAAGAAAATTTATGAAGCCAACAAATTTATGCCTTTCTTCATCTCCACGTGGATTACATATCTTCCCATATCCTGCGTAAGTAAACTTCTCGGGAATCAGTAATATATATATATATATATATATATATATATTTAGTTCTAACAAATAAAAGTATAATAAATGTAACTTAAATGGTTTACCATTTTTTAAACTTGACATTTTGATCCAAGTTAATTGAGGAACATGTGGCAACAATAATATGATTCTAACCTAACAACATAGTTGAATCATTAATTTACATGTGAACATAAGACTGTACATATTTTTAAACAATTATCTTCTTCTTTTTTTTTTGTCAACTTTGAAATTCATTGATATTGAGATAGTTTACAAACTGTTCCAGTGGATTACAAGGGCTGATCTATCTTTCCTTGATTGTTTTGCTAAGTGATCAGCAGTTTGGTTAAGCTCCCTAGATACATGAAGGAACTGAGTTAACTCCAATGGAGCGCATAAGTACTTAATTTCCTCAATTAGAAATCTTAACAACGGGTGGATTCGAAGGAGACTCTCATCTTGGTTGATATTTGCTTGTAACGGTTTGTAGAGGTCACTTGAATCCCCACAGAATAAAATTTTTGAAAAACCCAACTTTCTTAGCTCCAGAATCGCATTTCTCAATGCTTCAACTGCAGCTTCAAGTGGTGTGTTAGTTGGTGGAATAGAAGATGATCCCTTCATAAGCGTGTCTCCCTGTCTGTTTTGTAAGACCCATCCAATGCCTGCATGCTCCTCTCTAGATTTCCATGATCCATCTGTAAAACATATGTATTGGACATCATTGAATAGAGAAATATAGTTGAATGGGTTCTTTAGTGAGTTTTCCTGATGATCTGAGTGCGTTAGCTTCGTGAGGTTTTGAGCATTATCAGATTCAATGGAATTTGCTTCTTCCCATAATTTTAGGTCTGAGAGAACTTTTTCCATTATTTGAGGAATAGACCATCTCTTCCCTTTAAATACCAGATCATTTCTAGATTTCCATATGCGCCACCCTATCATGGGAAGTAAACCACTTTCCAGAGATTCAACTCTCATTTTCTCTATCATATTTTTGATATTACTATGTAAAGAGTTGGAGAGTAAAGTATCACCTTTAATAGCTCCTCGAGTAGTTAGTTCCCATATCTCTCTGGAAATTCTGCATTGGAAGAGTAAGTGGTTTGTTGTTTCTTGCTCATCTCCACATCTTTCACATGTTGGATCTACATTTAGTCTTCTTTTCACGAGATTAGCTGAAACAGACAAAGCATCATGTATACCTTTCCACCAGAAATGCTTTATTTTTGGATATGTATTCCACTTCCAAACTTCCTTTGAAAGGGTTTGGATTTGATTATGAATAAAGGGATCATGGTGCAACAAATTATGATTGGCATTATGAATCCGATGGCAAAGATGATAACCTGATTTTACTGAATATGATCCATGCTTTGAATGAGTCCAAGTAATAATATCTCTGCCTTGGGTAGTTAGAGGCCTGATCCTTTGAATGAGTGGAATATCTTCTGGATCAATGTAGAGCTGAAGTTTGCTTTGATCCCATAAATTTGTACCTGAAATCATGAGATCCTTCACTTTTAGTTGTTGTGGTGAGTAGTTAGCAACGGATCTTGGTGGTCTGGGTGGATCTGTTGGGAGCCAGTTATCAGTCCAAACCTTAATGGTCTCCCCATTTCCCACTAGCCATTTTATACCATGACTTAGCAGCCAATTACCTGCCAGAATACTTGTCCATGCATGGCTGTTTCTTTTCTTACTTCGAGCCTGCATAAGATCTGTATTAGAAAAATATTTGGCTTTATATACTTGAGTTAAAAGAAGATTCGGGTTCTGAAGCATTCTCCAGCTTTGTTTAGCTAGCATTGCTATATTAAAATCCTCAAGATCCCTTATCCCTAAACCCCCATTCTTCTTTGAATTTGTTACCTTCCTCCAGGCTATCCATGGTATTCTCTTCTTTTCCTTATTTGCAGACCACCAAAAATTCCTCATCAGTGCCACCATTTGTGCGGTTATCTTCTTTGGTAGTTGGAAGCATGACATACTGTAGTTTGGGATTGCTGTGGCTACTGCTTTCAGCAAAACTTCCTTACCTGCGGGAGAAAGCAATTTATTATACCAACTATCTACTTTCTTCTCTACTCTTTGCTTAAAAAAAGAGAATGTATTGCTCTTATTCCTCCCAATAAACTCTGGTACACCAAGGTATTTTCCAACACCACCCACATTAGTAATACCCATTATGTTTCCTAAGTTTTTTTGCATATCATTATGGATACCCCTCCCAAAAGCTAAGGCTGACTTTTGATAATTAATTTTTTGCCCTGAGACTCTCTCATATCTGTTTAGTATTGACAACATATTCTGGCATTCAGCTTCTATAGCTTTACAAAACAAGAGAGAATCATCTTCAAACAATAAGTGTGATATGGGTGGTCCTTGATAACTAGCCTTAAACCCATGGATTTTACCCTTATTTACTCCTTCACGTATAAGAGATGATAATCCTTTAGTGCATAGAATATAGAGGTATGGAGAAATTGGATCACCTTGCCTTATACCTCTCTGGGGTATGATGTTTCCCACAAGTCTACCATTGATGAGGACAGAGTATGAGACTGTTGTTACGCACTTCATTATCCACGCACACCATTGATCTGCAAAACCAAGCCTGTGTAGTAAAGCATCCAGATAATTCCATTCTATACGGTCAAATGCCTTACTAATATCAAGCTTGAACGCCATAAAGGGTGATTTAAGTTTTCTGGTGTGTAACGAGTGGAGGAGTTCATGTGCTATAAGGACATTATCTGTAATAAGTCTATTGGGGATAAAAGCAGACTGATTGTGAGAGATTATACTATCAAGCTCAGGCTTTAATCTTTTAGCTAAGATCTTAGATATTATCTTATAGGCCACATTACAAAGGCTAATGGGTCTATAGTCTTTGGCCAACTGTGGGTTCTCTATCTTAGGTATCAGGCAAATATGGGTTTTATTCATATGAGGATCTAGTTTGCCTTGCTGAAAGAAAGCTTGAATAAACTGAAACAAACCTTGCTTGATAGTTGGTAGATGATCTTTGAAGAAACCTACATTAAGGCCATCTGGTCCAGGAGCTTTTTCTCTTCCCATCAGATTAAGAGCACGAAGCATCTCTTCTTCAGTGACAGGTTTGGTGAGCCTGGCATTCATTTCTTCATTAACCCTTGGCTCCACTTGGTTTAGAACTTCTTCCAACTGACAACTAGAAGTTGATGAGAACATATCAGTGAAATAAGAGATAATAGTACTATGTATCATATTCTCATCTAAATGTGTTCTCCCTTGATCATCTTTTATTGCTATGATTCGATTAAAGTTCCTTCTCTGTTTTGTCTTCTCATGAAAGAATCAAGTATTTTTATCCCCTAAATTTAGCCATTGGATTTTGCTTTTAGTTCTCCAATACTCCTCCTCTAGTCTATATTCCTGAGCTAGTTGAGATTTTATTTGAGAAATGATAGAGTAATTAGGAGTATCAGAATTATACTGTGAGTGAAGTTTAGCTTGCAACTCCTGGATCTTGCTTTGTGAGTTGGTAGACGTTCTGGCTCTCCATTTTGACAACGCAGTTCTACATTTGTTGAGTGCCTCATGGAGATTTTCTCCTGGAATGTTTGTACATTGCAAGCTCCAAGCTTTCTTCACCTCCTCCACCACTTCAGGATTAAGTCTCCATCTGTTGTCATACTTGAACAATCTTGGAGCTTTTTGTTTTTGTCTCTGTATATACAAGAAGAGGCCTATGATCAGATGCTCCCCAATGCAGTAATTGTACATAGGAGTTTGGAAATATATCCAGCCAGTCAGCAGTAGCTAATGCTCTATCAATCCTGGATTTAATATCAAAATCATATCTACGTCCTCTCCAAGTATATTTACCTCCAACTGTCTTCAGCTCATGCAAGCCAGATGTGTTGATCATCTTGTTGAAAATCTGAAAGGTATGATCCGCTCTTATTACTCCACCTAGCTTCTCATCATTGCTTCTTATGTCATTGAGGTCTCCAAGCATTAGTCTGGGGTACCCATCATAGTATCCTGATTGAGCAAAATAAGTTAATTTCCTCCAAAAAGTGTTTCTAATCTTTCTAATTGGGTGACCATATACATAGCTGAGCCAAAAAGTTTGCCCTTCCCCAACTATAATCATATCAGTTATTAAGAGTGGGCTTATNAGAACAAAAAAATTAGAATAATAGAGGTCCTTAGCTAGATTAGATAAGTAGTTATAGCCGTTCTTAGTTTCAATCAGGAACATAACATCAGGTTTAGAAAACTTCCTGATGTGTTTGAGAACTGGAATTGTCAGGTTGTTCCTGAGACCCTGACAATTCCAGTGAAAAAGGATCATGGCTGATTTGGTGGTTTTTGGGTAACCACCAAACCCGTATCCTGTTCATCTCCTGCCATTCTCTGTCTAATCGGTGAAATCTCTTCATCTGGATGCTGACTATCTGCTTTACGCTTGTTTGTAGGGTTCTGGATGCTGGATGAAGATCCCACTTCATGAATCACAATTTGTGACTGAGGGTCTATGCCTTTTCCTTTGTCCATCCTCCTGTATTGTGGTATAATTTGGAGATGGCCCACTGCTCTTTCTGGTTCTCTATCTTCATGTGTAGGCAATAGGTGATCTTGGTTAATAAAGAAGCTTCCTGGTACAACCTCTTCGCTTACTGCTTCCGTATCATAATCTAATTGTTCCTGCTGGTTTTCTCGTTCTTGCATTGTCACTTCTCTGTGTTTAGCACTCTGCCTCCCTTGATGCTGTCGATTAGGACATAGTGTATCCTCATGTACAAGCAATCCACATATGTTACAAAACTTCCTGAGCTTATCATAAACCAGAGTGATGAGGATGGCCTGACCAACTTCTTCGAGCTGCAGGTATCTACTAAAAGCAAGAGGTTGGTTAATATTGAGATTAATCCGAACCCAGACCTCCGCATTGTTATCCTTAGAGGGTTCAACAATCCTAATACCTTCAACTCTTCCCATATCTCTACCTATATCTTCAACAACACTTCTGTTCCTATAATCATCCGGGAGTCCAAATATCTGAACCTAAAAGGTTATGGTTTGGAGATAATCAGCAGAGTACCTTCTTGTCCAGCGATCCATAATTACCATCCAGTCTTTGAAGCTCCATGGCCCTCTCTCAAGAACCGATAACAAGTGATGCTCCTCTGTGAAGAAAAACTGGATGCTCCCATCATCATTGATTTGCCCATTCACTCTATCATGGAGGCCCCAGGCTCGCGGTAAGGTGTTTCGCATCCCATTAAGATTTTGGTGTCTCGGATTAAGCCCACGCACTATGAGACTTAATCGATTGTTGTACTCGTTTCTCCTCCTTGTATCAAACGAGAGCTGGATTGGTTGCAGATCTCTTCCGATATTAAGACTGAGTCTTTGCATAGATCGCCACAAATCCTTCTCCATAACTTAGATTAGAGAGTAGACTTGATATTCTAGTAGAAAAGATAAACAGAACCGATTAGATCGGAGCTTGAATCGCATAAGCGAAGTGAAGAACCCTAGATCCCCTTTCGAGATGCTTCGGGAGTCTTATTTATGCAAACCAAATCTTTTATAGCAGTTTTTTAAACAATTATCTTCTTATTCTTCGATCTTAGCCCACCTTATAATGCAACAAATATCACCATTGTCACATTCTGACTAATCCTTTAGAAATTGCTTACCAAAAGATCCTTCAAGCTCAAACATGATATAATCATGCCTGCTAAGAAACCCTAATTATTAATATTTATATTTGTAAGAATCAAATATTTGAAGGACTATGGTAAGACCAATATTTGTAAAATACTACGGAATTAACAATTTAACCAAGCAAGTATACAACGTTAAGGAAATAAATAAGATCTAAGAATAGAGACGAGATATGATCTCTTTCCTTAACTCAAAGAATCTCCCATAGTGTGACAGATTTTTATAGATTCATGAGTCCCAGGATACAACCATAGGAAACCATATCCCAACACTGGATCATGGTTCTAACAAACATAGTAATCTACTATACTATCGAAATACATAAAGGAGTACCTTCGGAGGTAAGAGATTGCTAGAGAGAGTTTTGTTTGCTGTGTGAAAGAGAATTTTGATATCTCTCCTTAAGGCATAGAGTGCATATATTTATAGTGAGTAAAAAGCAATCTCAAGAGGTAAGAGTTTTGATAAGCTCAAAAGTCCAAAACGTTTTTGTCTTTAACACATCATTAATGCAGACTTTAACACACCACCATTAGTGTGCATTCACTACAAGAAAACAGGCGAGTTGCGAGGGCAATATTCGTCGCAGGTGCGTCGCAAATCCGGATTTGCGACGGCTTTCCGTCGAAAGTATTGCTGTCGCAGATTGCTCGTCGCAAACCAGAAAACATCTCAAATGGGACGCACATTTGCGACGTCTTTACGGCGGTAACTTTCTGCGTCGTATTTGCGATTGCTCAACTTTTGCGACGTGTTGCGACGATTTTGCGATGAACGTTAATGCGACGGTTTTGCGACGAACGTGTTGCGACGATTTTGTGATGAACGTTAATGCGACGGTTTTGCGATGAACGTTATTGCGACGAACGTATTGCGACGATTTTGCGACGAACGGATTACGACGACTTTGCGACGACGGTTATTGCGACGACGGTTATTGCGACGGAAGAGTTTGCGACGATTTTGCGACGAATACGTAAAATATTAAAAAATATTAAAAAATAATATTAATATTATTAATAATATTAATATTATTTATAATATGAAATATTAAATATAAAATTAAAATTAAAATATTTATTAATTAAAAATTAATATTTTACAAAAATATGAAAATTAAAATNAAATTAAAATTAAAAACCTAAAACTACAATTCGTTGTTCGGGTGAACCGAGTGCTCGGTTGTGGGTCGGGTCGGCGTCTGGTTGGCTTGGCGGTTCTGAACCATGGCACCGAAGTTAGGATCCGATTCCCTCATATACTCAAACACCATATCATACGCCGAGATCTTGTCAGAAAGCGTCGCGATAACGTTGTCAAGGGTTTCGATCATGTGGTCCTGGGACTGAATCCTTCTACGGGCCTCATCGAGCTCAGCACGGATAGCCGGATCCGGTACAGGTGTCGGCAGAGGGCAGATCGGGTCCCTCGGTCCGTCCCCAATGCGGAGTGAGCCAACGCGCGCGACTTTCCCCTTTTTACGGGGAACAACCTAAAAAAAATTTATGGAAAAAAAGTAAATCTCAGAACATAAACTAGTAATTAAAATGGGTAATTAAGTAATGTAAATTTTTTTTACCTGGGATGCGATCTGGTTGACCGCTTCAGGAGTGATCTCGGTGGGGGTACCATCGGCNCGCTTCAGGAGTGATCTCGGTGGGGGTGCCATCGGCGGTGGAGGCTTGGGAAGACACTTCCTGAACGCGGGAAGTGATCTCGTTGTGGTACTGCTCCACCGTCTTCGAACGCCAGCTGCCGTCGGCCTTCCTATAGGTCTGCTCCCAGACATCGACGACCGTAGCCAGAGCTTTTTTCGTCTCCGCCTGCATTACATTAGGGTAGAATTGAATAAAAGTTTTGGATAGTAATAATAATTACTATGTGAGAAAATTATAAATAAGAAAAAAAACATTTGTAACTTACAATGTCCCGCGCACGACGTCGGAATGACCATTGACCGG
>OVAP01005536.1:482-12916 GCA_900406295.1 Aurinia saxatilis | reverse complement strand
AAAATGAATGTAAAACGACCATGAAAACGGTCCTAAAATGCAACATATCATCCCCCGCCGAGAAACAAGTTTTGCTCAAAGCAGTCCTATCTTCGTTGCCATCATTACGATGACTTAATTCAACATTCATGTATCCATTTTTCGGAATATACAATGGCTTGGTGGGATTCAAAAGCCAATGTGAGGACGATGTGTTGGGTGGCTTGGAAAAAACGCTCGTATCCGAAGAATGCGGGATGACTCTGATTTTGAGATATAAAAGACTTCAACAATATTTTGTCCGCCAAATAAGCTTGAAGCTTGTGAAGCACCAGAAATCGCTATTTGCTAGAGTGCTTCTCGGTACGTAGAGAACAAATTCCTTCTCCATGGATGGAGAAGTATTTTAGTAGGACAAGCTCTCTTAGCATAAAGTCTTGGATGGGTGATTGGTAATAGTGAGATGAGCAATTCGTCAAACTTTGACAGTGATGGTTGTAATAGGGACGATGGATCCAAATGGAACATTGGTGTCCTTGGTGATGGTGTAGAGTTTGGTAGCTCATTGCGTTCATCAGTACTTTGATGGTTTTACTGTTGTAGGAGTTCATGCTGAAACCATTGCCTTGGTTTGAATGGTTTCATTAAATGGAATGAATAAGGGTGTTGCCTTGTCGTATTGCTTTGGTTGGCAGAATTTATTGCTCCACCATCTGCTTTGAGTAGCGACCTCTCGGAAAGATAACGTGAATGACTTAGATGTTTTGTTTCGTTTTGAGGGATTATGTTTATTAAATCTCATCCCCTGGCTATATAATACTTTAGCTTGCATTGTTATTCTAGCGTTTCCGCAGGAAGATCATGTCCATGAGATGTTCCCGACCAGACAATTGACTGGGTTTCGATGGGTCACTTGAATGATTGTTGCGATCGTGTTTTTGTGGAAAATAGCTTAAACCAAATTGTATCTCACCTTGTAACGTAGCATCAAGGATGTGCTCATGAGATGTTATAACAAATGTTTCGTAAAACCGAATTCTTCAAAGACAAATACTTCTTCCACATCCCCACTCTACACATAGTGAGGCTGCTTCCGACGGTAGACATCGCGCACTTTACCATGAGAGGTGATAATTGTGTGGGTAAAATCCCACCCAACCAATAACTTGTTTGTGATCTTTTAAAAGGATCCCAAACTTCTCGGTGGTAACACAAACAAAGAGCGAAGCAAAGAGCTTTATTGATCCGAAAGTGTTTTAGCTTTCTTAGCACAAAGTATTAAGGTTCCTTAGGCTAGAAAGAGATGATCTAACAATTTTAACCTAAGATTGCTTATATAAAAGAATTGATCGACTTAGAGATAAGTTAAACTTTATAGATCTTCTCGTATTTTTTTTCTTCGCCTTTCCTTTCTTTGACGTCGGCTTCGCACTTATCGAATGTGGTCTCTCCCTGAGCTCGGCCTTATGATTATGTGGGCTTTTGGCTTATCACCCAAGCGATTATATCGTGGTCATAATGCAAAGTCACCTCGTGCTTAAGTGTATTCATCTGAGCGAGGTCACAGTTGAAGATGATCTGAATATGACCTCGCATTTTAAGCCATCACGTGATGGCGAAGCCATGTACTTTNTGACCTCGCATTTTAAGCCATCACGTGATGGCGAAGCCATGTACTTTGTGACCTCGTGCTTAGGGGGACATATGATGGCGAGTTCACGTACATCATGACCTCCCACTTAGAAGATCACACGATCACGAAGTCATGTATGACCTTGCGGTTAAAGGTTATGTATAATGGTGAGGTCATGGTGAACATCTTTACAATGACCACACGTTTATAATCACACATAATGGTGAGGTTATGAATAGATGTGGTATAACCTCGCATCTAAGCACACTTGAAAGGATATGTCATTTATGAGTTTACAGTCGACTCGTCAGTTTGGCATGTGGGGATATTTGACCCCCACATGTGGGGATATACCACCATTGTGATCAGCAACAATGCTGGCGTTTCTAGTCGCCTAGAGGCATAAGAACTTTTGATTGTGAGCTGTGACACGATCGTTAGCTCGTCGCTAACATCGACAATGGTTTGCGTTTCAAGAGCTCCCTTGTGGGACTATGTCGAAGTAGCTTTGGATCTGATCGCCACAAATTGGTCCTGACGTCAAACGTCTCCCCGCCGAGAGTAGGTTGATTGCCGAGACCAAAACCACGTGACCGTGACAACATGCTTTGTAAGGCATGTATATTTTGTTGGTGAAATGGTGGCGGGACCCGAAATGCAAAGTTTAAACGAGATAAGGCATGCGGGTTCCAACCTAAGTCTAGTTAATTGAAAGTATTTTCTAGGAGGAAGGTAGTTTGTTACCTGAAAATATGATCAAAGATAGACTTAATACTATTGATAGGGGTGATATTTTACAGCTTTTACCCTATATTTCAAGTACTTTTCAAGACAAAACCAAAGAATTTCGAGATAAAAGTGATCATTTTCACATTTTTATGTTTTCAAAATGTTTTTTGTGAAAATAAGGGTTTTTAGGTCATAAATGGAAATTATTCTCCAAGTTCAGCAATTTAGCACAAGATGTTCCGGCCTAAATGAATTTGTTGTGCATTTTGGATTGAAGGGAGAACTGAAGACAATCAAGCCACGTGAGTCAGCTGTCGGATGGGCTTGGGATCAAGTTATTCACCCCAACGACCAAGAAGTTATTCCCTTAATACTAAAGATTCGTGAAGAGGATCAGTTCCACACTTCAGAAGTTTGACATTCGATGAAGACCTTCCCCACCACAGATTTCTCTAAGAGTTTGTCACAAGCTAGAGGAAGATGTCAGATTTCTTATGCAAGTGGAATGAAGAAATTCCAACGGTTAAATCTTGAGTTATACAGATTTTACTGAAGCAAGATTGTGCAGTCTCGAGTATGATTACCACCTCATTATAAACCTTAGCAATGAGAACCGTTTGGGAGAAACCTCATTAAGGAAAAGAGTATGATTACCGAGAGCTGGGGATTTATGATCGATGTCTCATTGGTTATATGATGAAATGTTCATCGTGGATCACTAGTTCTTGTTGGAACTAAGTCGTTTGATCTACTTGGACCCACGAGATGAATTGATTCGCAAGGTTGAAATGAGAACAATCATGCGGGCCCTGTTTGACAAATTTGGTGGTGGATAATGTCGAAGAACTTAGCTCACGGGCCATGCTTAATGACTTGGCTGGCAGATTGGACTGGTGAGTCTTTTTGTGGGCCATGTCATTGATTCAGGATCCTACTGATTGTCGAAGTATCAAATTGGCTTTGTCGAAGAGGTGTCCGGGATCCACAGTGGGATTGGATCACAGATGATGGTGAGAGAGTTTCCCCGTGGGCCACAGGGTGAGACTTGGCCCGCAGATGAATACATGTGAGACTTGGCTAGCACATTGCTTGATAAGGTTTTGATCAGGACCCACAAGCGAATTGATCATTGAGTATACCGACACGAATAGAACAAGCTTGATGGTCCTTCGGAGGTGCATCGTCGAGTGTTGGCTTGCTGGACAAGGTCGAAGACTTGCCCGCGGGCCAAGTTTAATAGCTTATCCGCAGGCCAAGTTTGGTTGGTACGCGTAATTCGTGCTTCGATTTGTGCCTTGTTGATCGTGAGAAACATCCTCGCACATGTCGATGTCACGAGCATCAATGCATGCTTGGAAGCCTTAAAGTAGGCTCTTTGGTATACTTAAGCTTTTAGACTCTCATTAACTCGGCAGCGTCCGGCCACAACACAGGACGCGCTCCATAACGCAATAGGGTACATGATAGACAAAGAGGAAATGAAAGCCTTGCATGCCTAACACGGATAGTCGACTACTAGGTCATCATCTTCATCCCAGCCATCAATTTAAAACCGTACCGCGACTGGCATATATGTTGACCATGAGGGTCCCAATCTCGAAGAGGCCCATAATTATGTTGTCGACGAATACGAATATGATGCATGATGTGTTATCTAAGAAGGAGCTGGATGAGGTGCTGGTCGCGGTAACAACCAAGGAGGTGGGAAGAGGACGAAGCCGAAGCTGCTCTAACCAATGCTTACTCCAAAACAGTTTCGATGAGAATGCTTTTTGTGGCTACCATATGGCAAAGCGCCACTCTACCGGTAATTTCACAGTCCTAGGAGCTTAACTAGCAAAATGACTTGTAGAAGGAAAAGTAGGTGATAGGGCTGATATTTAATTGCTTTTCGATATAGATTTTTGGTGATTTTCATGAAGAAACTATTTGATTTGGAACATAAACCACTATATTTCATATTTCTTTGTTTGCAAAGTGTTTTTGTGAAAATAATGCATTTTAGGTCATAAATGGGCATTTTCTATCAAATCCAACAAATCATAATCAGAATTCTAGGCACAGATGAAGAAGATGTTTGTTTTGGATTGAAGTGAGGAGTTAAGACAATCAAGCCACGTGAGTTAGCTGTCACATGAGCTTGGAGTCACGTCGTTTGTCCTCAGGAGTAATAAGTTAAGCCCAAATCATTGAAGATGTGTCCAGAAGCCCGTATAAGATGAAGGCCCAGTCGACCGGAGGATAGGCCCACCGATCAATCAAAGCCCAATAATCCAAGGAAGCTTCAAGAACAAATTCAGATAAAGACCGTTGCATTTGAGGATATATCAGGTTACAATGGTAATACTCACATAATATACAGGATATTCAGAAAATGTGTTTCAGATAACGACTGATCGATTAATATATTATTAATCGATCGACTGGAGTAAGATAAGCACAAATATTTGGACTCTTATCCAAATCTTCCTCTTGATTCGTCTCGGCCAACACCTCAACCCTCCTCCCTATATATACTGAAGATTGAAGCCAGAGAAAATAAACACAAATTTCACAAAGCTTCCAGGCATCCAGGCTAAAAGTTTCATAATTCTTTTCTTTATTTATTCTAAATGGGGATTAATTTTCGCCCAAAATATTTCCTGCAAGCGCCCAGGTCTCGCAGTAGTACTTAGGGATCGTATCCAGAGAGAGCAGATGTAACACAGTAGCACGTCCAACTTCACTCGAGCTGAGCAGCAAAAAGATATGGGTTTTGGTTACGATCGATCGGTTGTATGATCGATCGTTTGAGCGGTCGACGGTAGATTATGCGGTCGATCGATTAATGTCTGAAAATGCTAAAACAAAATAAACGTAAGAAAATTCAATATTAAAAGGCGTTAGGAAGTCAGGTAATGCATTAGAGGATCAGGGTTTGAATTATTCAGGGTAGTAATTATGTAAATCCTAGTTTAGGCTATACAGTTGTTTTCACTAATAACTAACTATCCTTATGGTCAGGCTTAGCTAGTCTAGTTCGATTGGTATCCAAATTAACTCTAACATATATCTTTTCAGAAAGAGAACCTATGGGCTGATCAACCCATCAATCTAGGCATTAAGTTCAAGAAATCAAATCCTACTAGTAAAGCTTTCACTATCAAGTTCTGGATCTCTTACTCTAAGTGGTGTATTAGTAGCAGATTTATCCAATCATTTGAATTAGGTAATGATATAAAAGTAAGCCTATAAACTACTCATTACAAAATCCTATTGCCTACCTACCAAACCATGATTCCTCCTAGCAAAACCCTATTCCTAACTAAAAGACTACTCAGACATAGCAAGAGTATACATGAAAATTGCTTGTATTAAAAGGGTTCAGAATAGCTTCTCTGGAAATGCAGAGATTACACACTTCTTCCTTGAAGCAATGATCAAAACAAATGAAAACAAAGAAACTGAGAAAACTGATAAACTATAAGCCTGGACGCCTGAAAGCTTAGAGAAATTTATGATGTCTCTCTTGGCCTTCAGTCTTCTGTATTTATAGGGAAGAGGGTTGAGTAGAGGGTCGAGAAGAATCAGGAGGAATATTTGGATAGGAATCCAAATATTTGTGATTATCTTCAGTTGATCGATCAGTCGTAGCTATCCTGACCGATCGACCGTGATCTTTCAACGCGTTTCTGAAGATTCAGTATATCCTGAGTTTATCTTTAACGTAAATAAATATCTCCCCAAATGCAACGGTGTATAGCTGAATTTGTTCTGGAACCTTCTTGACAAAATGGCCTTCGATCGATCGGTGGGCCTTTGGTCCGATCGATTGGGCCTTCAAGTCTTATGAGCTTCTGGATACTCCTTCAGTAATTTGGGCTTAACTTCATATTACTGAGGAATATTGACACGATTCCAAGCCCATGTGAAAGTTAACTCACGTGGCTTGATTGTCCTAACTCCTCACTTCATTCCAAAATGAACATCTCCTTCATCCGGTCCTGGACTTCTGATGTTGATTTGTTGGATTTTGTAGAAAATGCCCCTTTCCAACCCAAAAATGCAATTTTTTCACAAAAACACTTTGCAAACATAAAAATGTGAAATTCAGTAGTAGTTTATGTTTCAAATCAAATAGTTTCTTTGATAAAAACATTGAAAAAATCATATAGAAAAGCGGTAAAATATCATCACTATCAAATCCCCCAGACTTAGCTTTGTTCGTCCTCGAACAAACATATGCTAAGAAGGGAAATAAGTTTGAAAAATTAGGAACTCACTTACTTGTATCACAACTTAGAGGCCCAACTTCGTGATGGTCATCTCGACAATCCTGCCAAAAGTTCTCGTCTCATACTCCCACCACAACTTTCCCAACTGGTCCAACAAAAATCTCAACCTGCAAATACCCTAAAGGTACCGAAATTCTGACTCTCTACATTCATTTATTTTTGCGTGAGCTTTCTTACTGGAAAATATCAGCTAGGTAAAACAGGCTAGGAGTGTAATAAGAGGGGGCTAATATTTAGAGGTGAAGCTAGTGTGTCTAGGGTTTATCGTACTCAAGAGAAATGCAATATGTTTGCAAAAAAAAAACAAGAGAGATCGGACCGCTTGATGGCACAGTTTCCCAATCACTCTCTCCTTAGCTCGGCTTGTTCCTCCCCCAGGCTAGGATTCTTCAGAGGAATCTTAAGTCATCTTGAACCTCCTTTAAACGTTTTCCACCTTTCTTCATTTTGATCCTTGATTTCCCTGGCCTTTTTGCTACAAGTATGGATCATAAAGCATTTAAATGGGTGCTTTATTCCAGACCTGGGGTAGTCTTGTAAAAATGGTCACTAGGCCGCTGTTCCAGTTGTGAGTAAGGTCTTTATTCCAGACCTGGATTGACTCAATAAAGCGCTTTCGACTCGATAATTTATTTTTTAAATGGGTGTAAAAGTACATCAAAAGAAACAAACGAGTTAGATAACGAGGGAACCCCCCCCTAATACTTGAACAACATCGTCCCCGATGTTGACAAGCTGTGAGAGAAAAATGGGAATTGAAATGGATTGAAATAGAGATGGAAAATGGTTACCTCGTTGTCCTCAAGAGTATCGAGTGACCTTCTTTTATCTTATTGGAATTGAAAGAACTTTACAGGAATATGAGAGGATTTAAGCCGGACGACATCAGTATATCATCATCTGCCGTGTTGAAATGAGGAAGTGTTCATCTCTCTGGGTCTTCATCGATCGATGCAGACATTTATCGATCGAATCACAACGTGATTCTCATGATTTTTTACTCTTTCTCGATTAGTGTTGAAGCATGCAGCATTCTCCTAGATCACCAGTTAATTTGAATCACTGGCCTCTAGCTTTCCATGGAAAAAGTAAAAATGAGCTTGTGAAATGGAGACGATTGATAGATTGCAGTTTAAGGCGATCGATCGATTCTTCATCCTCTTAGTTGAATCCATGTATCCTACCTCCTGAAACACAAACAAATGCATTAAAAGTAAACTTAATCTAAGACACATCAGTGTTGCCTCCCACTCAGCGCTTTTGTTTAATGTCTATTAGCTCGACATGGTTTTGAGCTTTTTTAGTTCTCCGGTGGGTGGTCAGATGGTTGAGGCTCCTCCTCATTTACGTTCAACTTCTTTTCGGGCCTTGGGTCTTCCTGGAAGGGATTTCTCCTGACTGGTGGTCATGCCAATGCTTTGACATTCACTGGGTAATGGACCATGTCATCGACATGTTTTAGGCACACGCTTCCTTTTTCCATGTCGATTAGTGCACCTGCGTAACACAAAAATTGTCTAGCAATTATCATTGTTGCTTCAACCTTTGGGTCAGTGTTCATGATGAGGAAATCAGTAGGAATAAATGCACTACCTACTTGAACAATAATGTTGTATGTGATTCCTAAAATGTCTCCGGGAGTGGTATATGCTAAAGTTATCCCTTGTGACAATTTATTAATGAAATAAATACCTAACCTATCAGTATCAGCCCTTGACATGAGATATAAGCAAGCTCCTGAATCACACATGGTGTTTTTGAAAGTCAGCCCCTCGATGGAGATTGGGATAGTGAACTTCCCTGGACCGTCTCTCTTTTCGAGCTTCTTCATGCGAGCAGTACTCCTTCGCACCTTGTAAAAGAGGGCCTTCACATTTCCTGATGGTCCTTCGAATGGGTAGACGAAGTCTTGCAATGGGTAGACATCCCAAGCCTCTTCGAAGGAGAAGTTTTTAGGGATCCTCCTCACTTGATTTTCGAAAATGTGGAAGAGGTTTGGTTTGAGCAGCAGTTTGACCTCTTTAGGTAAGGCCGGAATTGCTTCTACTTCTGAAGCTTCTTCATAAGGTGAGTAGTTAAGTCCTTCTCATCTAGAACCAATGTGTAGAGCTGTTTGGTCAGTCTCCATTGGTCGCTCGATGGTATTAGCTGCCATCGATAGATCGTCAGCGTTCATGGCTTCCTCTACCTTCATCACATCTATCTGCCCGTCCCGATCACTGTACTCAGGCATGCAGGAGTTTCCCAGTTTGGCATCTATCAGCTAGATTGTTTCCATGACGGGTTTAAGACTCTCATTGATCGATTCCATAAGTTCATCGATCGATTGTCTGGGTGGTGCATTCCCGATCTCGGCCTCTGGTTTGATTGATTCTACTAAGTCCTCGAGTCCCCTGATGCGGTTGTGGACTCTACTGAAGTCATCCTTGTACTGAGTCTTGTCATTCCTCAAACTAAATCTTATGAAGCGACCTTCTCTTATGCTTTCATTTAGCCCTCTCTGGTTCTGTCATATCCACTCCTCATGCTGTTCTTGAGCATCTTGTAGTTCCTTAATTATGGTGGTCAGGGAGTTGATCTTCTGATTCATCTCTTCAGTGAGATTGTCTAGCTTTGCTCTAATCCTTTCTTCAAAACTTCTTTGAGCAGCCAAGAATTGTGCCAGCATATCCTCCATTCTAGTGTTTGAGAACTCCGAGCGGAGTGGACGGGGAGGTTAAAATTTTTTACTCTCTCCTCCATAAGTATGGTAAGAGTCAATCATCCTGGAACCTTGGGACGGACCTGAGGAGCCACCATGTGCTTTCCAAGGTTGGTATGATCTCCTACGAAACGAGAAATGAATGTAGGGATCATCACCAGCATCATTGTTTTGATAAGCAATGAGTGCCTACATGAAACAAATAAAAAAGAATTAAAAATGCAAAAACAGAGAATAAATAAACTAAAACTGAAATAAGGGAAAAGCTTAGTCTGGAGTTCGATTGTTATGCTAGTGGTCACTGTTGCTCCCCGGTAACGACGCCATAAAACTTGATGGAGGTTAGTTTTCGGCCAAAATATTTCCTGCAAGCGCACAAGTCTCGCAGTAGTACTTAGGGATCGTATCCACAGAGAACACAGTAGCACGTCCAACTTCACTCGAGCACAATCAATACCTGAAAATGCTAAAACAAAATAAACGTGAGAAAATTCAATATTAAAAGGGGTTAGAAAGTCAGGTAATGCATCAGAGGATCACGGTTTGAATTATCCAGGGTAGTAATTATGTAAATCCTAGTTTAGGCTGTATAGTTGATTTTACTAATAACTAACTATTTTTATAGTCAGACTTAGCTAGTCTAGTTCAATTGGTATCCGAATTAACTCTAACATATATCTTTTCAGAAAAAGAGAACCTGTGGGCTGATCAACCAATCAATGTAGGCATTAAGTTCAAGAAATCAAATCCTACTACACTATAAATAGTAAAGCTTTCACTATCAAGTTATGGATCTCTTACTTTAAATGGTGTATTAGTAGCAGATTTATCCTATCATTTGAATTAAGTAATGATATGAAAGTAAGCTTATAAACTACTCATTACATAATCCTATTTCCTATCTACCAAACCATGATTCCTCCTAGCAAAACTCTATTCCTAACTAAAAGACTACTCAGACATAGGAAGAGTAGACATAAACATAATAAAAATTGCTTGTATTAAAAGGGTTCAGAATAGCTTCTCTGGAAATGCAGAGATTACAAACTTCTTCCTTGAAGCAATGATCAAAACAAATGAAAACAAAGAAACTGAGAAAACTTATAAACTACAAGCCTGGACGCCTGGAAGCTTTAGAGAAATTTCTGATGTCTCTCTCGGCCTTCAGTCTTCTGTATTTATAGGGGAGAGGGTCGAGTAGAGGGTCGAGAAGAATCAGGAGGAATATTTGGATAGGAATCCAAATATTTGTGATTATCTTCAGTTGATCGATCGGTCGTAGCTATGCTGACGGATCGACCGTGATCTTTCAACGCGTTTCTGAAGATTCAATATCTCCTGAGTTTATCTTCAACGTAAATAAATATCTCCCCAAATGCAACGGTATATAGCTGAATTTGTTCTGGAACCTTCTTAACAAAATGGCCTTCGATCGATCGGTAGGCCTCTGGTCCGATCGATTGGGCCTTCAAGTCTTGTGGACTTCTGGATACTCCTTCAGGAATTTGGGCTTAACTTCATACTTCTGAGAAATATTGACACGATTCCAAGCCCAAGTAAAAGTTAACTCATGTGGCTTGATTGTCCTAACTCCTCACTTTATTCCAAAATGAACATCGCCTTCATCCGGTCCTGGACTTCTGATGTTGATTTGTTGGATTTTGTAGAAAATGCCCCTTTCCAACCCAAAATGCAATTTTTTCACAACAACATTTTGCAAACAGAAAAATATGAAATCCAGTAGTTTATGTTTCAAATCAAATAGCTTCTTTGATAAAAAAAAAAACACCGAAAAATCATATTGAAAAGCGGTAAAATATCATAACTATCAAATCCCCCAGACTTAGCTTTGTTCGTCCTCGAAGAAACAGATGTTAAGAAGGGAAATAAGTTTGAAAATTTAGGAACTCGCTTACTTATATCACAACTTAGATGTGCAGCTTTGTGATGGTCATCTCGACAATCCTGCCAAAATTTCTTGTCTCATACTCCCTCCACAACTCTCCCAACTGGTCCAACATGAATCTCAACCTGAAAATACCCTTTAGGTAACGAAATTCTGACTATCTACATTCATTTATTTTTGCATGAGCTTTCTTACTGGAAAATATCAGCTAGGTAAAACAGGCTAGGTGTGTAATGAGAGGGGGCTAATATTTAGAGGTGAGGCTAGTGTGTTTAGGGTTTACCGTACTAAAGAGAAATGCGATACGTTTGCAAAAAAAAAAAACAAGAGAGATCGGACCGCTTGATGGCACAATTTCTCAATCACTCTCTCCTTAGCTCGGTTTTTTCCTCCCCCAGACTAGGATTCTTCAGAGGAATCTTAAGTCGTCTTGAACCTCCGCATACTCCTTAAAACGTTTTCCACCTTTCTTCATTTGATCCCTGATTTCCCTGGCCTTTTTTGCTACAAGTATGGATCATAAAGCTTGTACATTTTTTTTTTTATGAAGCTTTCACCATAAAGAGCAGGGCATGAATTTTACCTTGATTTTGATGAAATGTTACCAGGGAAATCAGCCTTGACACATTTTCTTTGAATCTTCATGCATGTATTAAGAGCGTAGCATGCTTTTTCGCTAGTCTTCACGAATGATTGGAAAACTGCGTTGGTCTCATCTCTCCGGCCATTTTACACATATTGCATTATAAAACAAGAAAGAAAAAGAGACTGCATGGGGTTTGAAAAGAGGTTAGGTTTATAGGTGTGGTAGCAACTTAAGTTAAGTTGACCATTCAGGATCAGCAAGAGAGTGGTAAAGTGAATAAGAAGTCCTGGATGTTGTTTTCCCTAGTCTAATACCTCCAGCAAGAAAGACTTTAATTCCGGTTTAGGTCCAAATAGAATAGAGTAAAAAATCAGAATTATTAAAGTACGTGTAAATCGAGATGTGCTGGGGAAGCTTGTGTATGGGGTTTCTGAGACAAGTGCCTCGGGGTAGTCTTGTAAAAATGGTCACTAGGCCGCTGTTCCAGTTGTGAGTAAGGTCTTTATTCCAGACCTGGATTGACTCAATAAAGCGCTTTTGACTCGATAATTTGTTTTTTTAAATGGGTGTAAAAGTACATCAAAAGAAACAAACGAGTTAGATAACGAGGAAACCCCCCCCCCCCC
>OVAP01005535.1:0-12918 GCA_900406295.1 Aurinia saxatilis | reverse complement strand
CCTCCAAAAGCTCCAAAACACTATAGAATGCTCCAAAATCACCAAATATGTACTTTAACCTGTAAATACTAGAAAACCACCTAAAAGACTTGATAAAACACTTTATATTGTGGCTAAAAACCATAAAATCCACGATATATCAAGTGGTCGATGGTATGAACAAATATTCAAGTCGTGAGCCATAGCCGTTAACTGTTTTATACTATCAATATTCGGGGTGGAATCCGACCCCCACATACTTCACGATTTATGTCGAGTACGAAACGCGAGGGGGTTGACACAGTAATAGTGTGAACGTCAACACTAGGGGGTGTCGAACGACACTAACCTTGATGTCGTTCGACGCCATCTTCTAAAGCAGACCGGATTCTCCAATTCCGCAACTGGTGTCATCTACACTAGGTGAATGTCGATTGACAATGCTCTGTATTTGTCGCATAATTTCATCGTCTTCATCCCGTTCTTCAATTTCCACCGGCTCTTGATCATTATTCCTTGTAAGCATTAATTCCTTTTCTTCTCCATTGTCCTAGTTGGGTGCATTGACAAATGCCTTGGGGTTTTGATATGTCCTTCCCAAAAGGAATCCCCTTGTCTTTGAAATGACTCGGCCATTTAAGCCACTTACAGATCCGACTTCTTCATATGAGCAGCCATCTGTTCATTCCTCTCATTAACATTAGAGATCTTACCATCAAGGTCCGTGTAGAGATGGTCGATTTTTCCAATGAATGAGACCGTAATTTTTTGTTGCCCTTCCAAAAGTTATTCCAACATTGTTTCCATCTTGTTATCTTGTGCCTTTGGAGAGTGATAAGATGTGTTCCCGTAACTTCTTCCTTCGCCAATTGATTTTTATATCCACTATTGAATGGTTTATTGTAGAAATGCTTGTTGACTTGACCATTGTTGAACCTTTGATTCCCAACAAAAGGGACATTTTCTTCGTCTTTGTTGTCTTCGATGGCATCAACATCCGCAAAACATACATTCTTCTTTGTAACCTTGAGTAGCATGTTGAGCTTTTCATTCATCTCATCAATATTTTTAGCTTCTACATTATTCACGTTGTGTAATCGATCATGCTCCACTCCTCGGTTGTAAGAACTTGAGGCCAAGTTTTTTGTGAGCTTGTAGGCACCGACTTGGCTTTGTGTCATCAAGTCTCCATTGCTGGCTGAGTTCAAAGCGGTCTTGTAGTCCCAATTCACTCCATCGTAGAAGAGGCTAAGTAATTGATCATCGATGTAGCCATGATGAGGATACTCCGTATGATACTCCTTGAATCTCTCCCATACCTCGCAAAATGATTCACTGGTCACTTGCTGGAAATTGATGATCTTATTACTTAGAGTTGTTGTCTTGGATTTGGTGAAGAAGTGGTCTAATAAGGCAGCTCTAATCTCTTCACAAGTGCGGAGAGATGTTGGAGGAAGAGCCTTACGCAATCACTCTACTTTATCCGCAAGAGAAAAAGGGAACATGCACATGTTGTAGTCACTAAGTGCTCCATTGGTCATTGTGTTGCACATCCGCTCGTAGTCATCAATGTGATCCATAGGGTTCTCATGAGTTATGCCATGGAACTGATTTTGCTTCACCAAAGCAATCATATGGGGCTTGATCTCATTATCTTGACCAACCATGCGAGTAGCGCAGATGGCAGAGCGAGTGGTGTAGTGATTAGACGGGTTTATGTGTCTATAAATCAAAGACCAATAGCAAGGCTACAAATCTCCGAAGATATTGTAGTATAGTATAGGTATCAGATCCACTCAAGGGAAGTGGCTATTTCTTTGAGCACGTTCCAATTTAACTATGCTAAAGCAAACCAAATAGAGTTCAAGGTAGTAACAAGCAATAAATAAAACAAGCAATGAAAGACTAACAAGTAAAAAGCAAGCAAGACTAAATCAAGATTTGATAAGAAATAAAGACATTGACCAATGGGTGATGATAATCATGATCATGAGTGATTAGTATAAACCTTGTGGAGGTTAGATGTTTACAAATAAATCACCATCCTAGGCAAAGGACTACTATTTGTAGTTTAACCCAATCCATTGGTATTATTATCTTAGATATCATCAAACTTGACTATTTCCCAATATACGAAATTCAATGATAACTAAGCATGAAAGTTCAAGTCCAATCTACAACTAAGTACCTTACCCTTTCCCAAGATATAATGTGTACAAAGCAAAACATAAGTTAAGTTCAAACAAATATTCTATCACAAACATAAGTAAGTTTATAAGTCAAGTTCAAACAAGTATTCAAACAAGTATAATGAGTAGAATGACAAGGATCTAGTCTCAAATGATCCCTCAAAAGAGACAAGCAATAACTAAATGTGTAAGGAAATAAAGAATTCAAAGCAATCTTGTTTATTCAAGCAATTCATCAAACACCTTGTGTGTGTGTAAACTTATGATATAGCATTAATGAGCAACACAAGACTAGTCTTTGTCATTCAAGCATTCCAACAAACACATGGTGTGATGAAGCCTAGAATCTATTTTCCATTGACCCCTAAAAAAGAAATAACATTGATAAATCAAGATGTAAAGGTAAATCAAGAAAAACTAAGTATCAAGTTCATTCAAGCATTTCATCAAACACCTTGTGTGTGATAAAACCTAAGATCTATTTTCCATAATCCCTCATAAGAAAATAACATTAATGAGCATAAGATACTAGAAATCCTTGAAGATTAACCCTAATCTACAAGATTAACACTAATCCAGGATGTAACAATCCCCCCAGATTTAGTCTATTGCTTGTCCTCAACCGAAGTAAAAAATTAAGTAAATGGAAATGTTTGAAACAATAGAGACTAACCTTCTCCTTTGTGCATTCCGATAAATTGTTCTGCTCAATGATCCACTCAATAGCAAAACTGAACCAAAACTTTACCACCATGTACTACTCTGTAGAGTTTCTCAGCTTCCCAGATTCAAAACTCACAATTTTCGCTACATAGCCCACAAGGCATCATCGCAAGTCTCAACTTTGATTGCACTGCAAAGAACCTTCTAGTTGTTGTTCACGTGTGGACTATGTTGAATCTCATGCCTGGTTAGTGAACTAAGTGGGTAATGATTGTAAGACACAGCTTGGCAAGGTATAAGCCAAGTGTGTCATCTTGAGGAATGTCTTGGTTAAATTAGCAATAGGAGAGATTCAAGAAGTCTTTGTTATCGTGTAACACTTATTAAACAGATCGAAATATTGATTAAAAGGTTTCTAATAATTTATTCAGTTTTAGGAAGTGTTTTATCTCTTACAAGATTGAGTGTTATAGTCTCCATATTTTCAGTGGTTGTTGTGAAATTGTTGGGCCAACCCGTGGGAGTGTAGGGGTCTCTGAGCGAACCAAAAAAGAAAAACATACAATATGAAGAAACTGAGAGAAAGAGAAAAACAATGTCTGACCATTAACTTGACAATTATGATTACAGAGATTTTTTGGTTGTATAAATACACTTTATGAGTGATATTAATGTTTCTATTAGGATATATATGGATATATGGATAAAATGTTATTAGGAATGTTATTATTTACGTATATACTCTTATTGTTAAATAGGTAGATTTTCTATTTTATAATATGTAGATAATTTGTTGATCAAGTTTAGTCTTTGTATATATATATGCATAATGGCTAATCAATAAAACTTGAGAAAACCATTTACTACTTCTAGGTTTCTCCAAAATTTGACATGGTATCAGAGCTTTGATCCTATTCTTTTGGGTCATGGTTTTATTATCTTCGACAATAGCCACATGCTTTAAGGCTTTGTTCGATTATTGGCTTTTTGCCACTTATGATTTTGATCTTATTCTTTGATTTGATCAAATCTAATTTGATTATACTATCAATTAGATTTTATTGATCATTGTCATGATTCGATTTTACTCATCTATTCTTATCTTCTTATACTGATTTTTATGATATTATATTATAAAATTATATTTATATATTTTACTATTTATTTATTGAGAAAAAACAAAAAAAAAACAAAAAAGGTTTTCTTACATTATATTATTATTACAAGTTTTTTTCCATATACTTGATGATATTATCTTTATTATTACTATATTGTTATTGAGAAAAAAAAAGGTTTGCACCTTACGTAGTAGGTCTGGTTTTGATTATTTAAGAAAAGAAAGAAAAAAGGTTTTTTAATAAATTTATTATGGTTTTGTGCTTTTCTAAACTATTTTATTATTAAAAAAAAATTAGAAGTTGACGTTGTTTAGTTACGTCCTTTGTCTCTGTGGAGCGATTGATGGTTTTGTAAAGACCACAACTACATTCAGTCATGTCTTTTGTCAATTACTTTAATTTATAATGGGGAGAAAGTTCCATTAAAGATTTGAAGCACGGGGAGGAGACCCATTGAAGATCCAAACGATATATGCCGTGATGGATAATTAAGACTTTGTGAAAAGATTTTTATGATTTTGAAGACTTAGTTGTCCAATCTCATACGTATGTCCATGTATGAGCTTGCGGGAGGGTATTAAGAGATGTAAATCTCCTTGAATATATGGATATAATGTTATTAGGAATGTTATTATTTACGTATATACTCTTATTGTTAAATAGGTAGATTTTCTATTTTATAATATGTAGATAACTTGTTGATCAAGTTTAGTCTTTGTATATATATATATATGCCTAATGGCTAATCAATAAAACTTAAGAAAACCATTTACTACTTCTAGATTTCTCCAAAATTTGACAGTTTCAGTTCATAAAATCATTGGATCAAGGATTAGCTTCATTCAAGGATATCAGGTCATTCTTTTTGCCTCGTCATCTAACGGACTAAGATGTATATTTAAAGCAAAGACTTCTTTATAAACTACATCTTTAATTATTATAGAATAAACTTGATTCCTAAAAGGGATTAAAGATCACATTGTCTCGTAAAATAAATACAAGGACATTGGCATAAGAAATTTCCATATGCATACATATAGAGCTATCTCGACAGGTTGATGATATTTATACAGGTTCATCGTTCTTGTAACTTTCCAAGAGAGGAGCCTTCTGAGAACCCGATGGTGAGTGGAGGTCAGCTTCGTTGGTGTCCTCGTGATTACCCTTGCTGTCATCTTCGACCATAGTCACTTCCTTGGCCTTGCCCCACATCACCGTGTAAAACCCGATTGTTATTACTGTAGCCCCGATCAGGCTGAGATCAACATTCAACCACAGAAATCGAGATAAGATAGTTAAAGAGAGCTCAAAGTGAGCATGTTATTCATGACAATTTTGCTTAGTTTTTTACCAAACAACGAAAACCAGTCCTGGATTCACAATTTACTATGTAGTTTCCAAAGAAGTCAGAGTGAGTCCAATAAGTAGACAACAATACGCTGTCTAGATCAACATGGCTAATCTAGTTAACATTATTTGGATGCACGATGTTTTCAAGTGTGATTTTCTTTCTCACCTGCCGATGTAGAGAGAATCACGGAGGAAGATCACACCCATAGCAACTGCAATAGCAATCGACAAAGGCTTGAACATTGCAACGAATAAAGGCCCTTTGATCCGCAATGCCCATGTGTGGATTGTATTGTTAATGCAAGATCCAAAGAATCCCTAACATAGAGATATAATCAACAAAAAGGAATTTTGCTTGTTAACTAATTACACTCGTATCGGTCTAGGAAAAAAAACACATAATGTTCTCACCGAGCAAACGATTGATACTAGAGCAATATTTGGTTTTATTTTCCATACGCTCAAGTCACTCCCTTCGGTGAACAATGTGACAATAGCGGTCCAAAAGCTCACGCCTAAGCTATAAAAGCATACAACTGTAAACTCGGCCGGGTATTCTCTCATTATTTGAGTCTACAAAAGCCAAAAAAAACAACATGAAGTATAATTATATTAAAAACAAAAAATATATATATACAGACAGAAAGAGAGTTCAGTGAGTTACCTGAACAATGTACCACAATGGAACCATGAAATACTCGACAGCAAGAAAAGCCGCGCCAAGTATCCAATTCGAGTTTGGAGATTGCGACCGCAGAGAAACGGATGGTGGGGATGTGGCGATGACGACAGGGCCATTATAAAGAGTCACAATAAATGCGCCTCCAATAGAAACTACAGTGCCCAACATTTTAGCGACACTACTTGTTCTCTTGAAAGATACACTCTCCATCCTGCAAGCAAACTCAAATCTGATGGGCTGAACATGAAGGCCCAATGTGCAGAGGGCAATTTGGGGAATTGACAGTGTAAAACGAATATAGACAACAGAATAAAGTTTGTCAACCTGAAAAGGATGGCAAGCAAGAAGGTGAATGCAGGAGTGAGGTTGCTGATTGCAGAAGCAAGTGTTGGAGAGCTGTAGTTAATCCCTGTGTATCCCATTACGTTTGAGCAGCATCTACATTATTTAAATAAAAATTCGGTTTCTAAAATAAATAAAAATATTTGGCAATAAAGTTTGCAGCTTTTGGAAGCCACAATTAGCCAAGTGTCGCTTTCCTTTGTCTCTGTCATTTGGGTAAGAAAAATAATCTCACGCAAAAAAATTCCTCTCGTTTCGATCTTAACGGACTGAAATTGAAGACGCTTTCGGGTAATCAAAGCTCAGATCAGAAAGTAGTTTTGCTTTATAATTGAAGAGTTAATGGATGAAATGAAACTTTACCCAATTAGACCTAGAATCACAATTTTGTAGAGAATTGAGAAATTCATCGGTGGAAGCGTTCGTGATCTGTGAAAGAAACAAGAACCCGTCGCTCAAAATTCAACAAAAGATGAGATAAGCTGATAAGAAGATCGAGAAGAAAACCTGAAGGAGAAGAAAGGAGAAGGAAGAAGAAGCAGAGCAGCGAGACCATAAGAGTAAACGATGAAGACATGAAAGCTCATGCCTTGCAAAGTGGCTGCCTTGAAGAGGGTGTTTAAGCCAACGTTCGCACATTCCATTATCACCAGCGCCGTTACCGGCAACACCTCTCTCTGAAAGTATTTTCCCACCATCCTCTCTCTCTCTTTTCTGACTTGTAGATGTGGAGATTCGAGCAAGTGATTTTATTACAGAGAAATCAGATGAGAAAACAGAGTCCTTCTGTTTTTTATTTTTAAAGGAGAAAATAGTTTGCGAGTGGGTGAATGTCAAGAATTTTACCAAAATGTCTAGTCACACACACTTGCGAGAATTGCGAAGCAGACAAAAAGGCCATGTCAAATGCTGACATAGCTGTTTATAAATATTAGGGGGAAAAGCCTGAAAATTTTATCAATTATATAATATTTATTAAAAAAATTACATAACTTTTATGGTTGCGTGAAAAATACACAAACTGATTAGTATTTTCTTATTCAATACGTAAACTGGATTTTTTTTAAAATTTTCTCAATTAACAGAAATATAATAATCACATTATTATTTTGTTGTCAACTTTTCATTCATTCGTTCCAAAGAATTAACGTTTACATGATACACCATTTTATTACATAATTAGAGAGGTTAATCCTTGCAGATTTGGCTAAGACATCAGAATTTTAATATTTGGTATCTGCTTGAAAGAAAGATCATTTCGTGAACCAGTTAAATACTTGATGTCTTCTAGCATAATGGAGATGGTTGGATGTGAGTTGAAGTGAATGTGTTGTTTGACTTTGAGTTGCTGAAGTAGGTGATATAATTATTTGGCATTGCCACAAAACATCACTCACCTAAACTTCAGTTTTTAGTTTCAAAATTGTCATTTTCTATGCTTTAGCTTCAATTTGTATGGGTATTGTAGCTGGGCACATAAAGGCCGATCATGTCATCTCTTGTCCTCCCTTGTTGTAGAGCACCAATCTATTCCAGTCTTATCATGTTCTGATTTTCAGGAACTATCTACAAAACAAAAAGTGATCTGCATCTTCAGAGAAGATTAGTTGAAGAGAAATGAGATGTTGATAATGCCTTGTATCTAGACCCAAAAAAGAAAAGAAAAGATAATGCCTTGTATTGTATGTCCTATCAATTTCTCTAGCTAGATGCTCATGTGATTCATTTAAACTGTTGGCTTCTTCCTATAAACGGAAATCTAGTTTAGCCTTTTGGATTATCTGTAGAATAAACCATTTTTTGTTATGGAAGAAAAGACTCATTCTAGTTTTCCAGAGCCTCCAACCTATAAAAGACATTATCCTTCCTTATCTAGATCCTTCATGCCGTTTTCTAAGTAATTTAGATTTTCATGTAGGGAGTTTGATAGGAGCAGGTCACCTTGTAGTTTGTTTAAAGTGGTTAAATTCCAACCTTCTATATTAACTCGGCACTGAAATAGAAGATAATTAAATTGTTTATGCTTTTTCTCCTCATAGATAGGAATCTGGATGTACCTTGAGTTTCCTCTTCATGAAATTTTCTGCCACACGTAAAGCATTATGAGAGGTTCTTCACAAAACATGTTTGAGTTTTGGAGGTATTCTCCATTTCCAAATGTTTTTGGACATGAAGAGTTGTTGGTTATGGGGCGAGCTAGAATTAATTATATGCCTTTCACTTGAAATCTGATGACTAAGATGGTTATTGTGATCTTACATAATAACTACTATCTTTAATATAAAGTCGGGAGAGGGTATCCTCCTTACCAGAGATAGAGGGCCTAATAGTCTTGATTAGTTGTTGATCCTCTGGTTGCATCAATTCTTGTTCAAGTTCTTCATTCCATAATGTTGTTCATGGAAGGAACAAAAATTTAAATTTTATATCAGGCATAAACACATGATTAATACTTCTAGCAGGTCTTGATGGCTTTAATGGAATTCAATTACTTTCCCAGACTTGTAATTGTTGTACTAGTGGATTTGGTGAGCTTGCTCGCACTCACTGAGTAACCTTGTGTTATTCACCCCTCCTCTTCCCCTTCTTCCAGGTTAGGTGGCTGAGTACGAATGAGCATTTAGTGGTGTGTGTTGTTTTGGCGCCAGGATTTGATCTCCGCTTGTGGTGACTCCGAAAGGATTTTGTGTCCAATCAGTTGTCTCAAGACTTCAATCTAGCCTTGGTTTTGTACCGGGTGGGTTGGGGTCTTACAACTCGCGCTCGCACCGGTAAAGCCCCAATTCAATCACGGGCAAAGTTGAAGAAGAAATTGAGGGACACATTTCTTCCTCACAATTATGACAGGATGATATACAATCGTCTTTAGAATCTCAAACAGGGTACTCGCTCTGTTGAGGACTACGCTGAGGATTTCTACATGTTGATCACACGCAACGAGATCAACTACAGTGAAATCCAGTTGGTTTCTCGATTCACTGGAGGCTTACGGCCTCAGCTACAAAACGTCTTGGCCCAGTTCGACCCTACTTCCATCGCGGAAGCTCATCATCGTGCTGCGTCATTTGAACAATAATTGCGCTCTGCTTCATGGTCTGCACCACCATTCAAATCCCATTTTGCTGATAAGAACACTAGTCTTCCTAGTCCCACTCCTCCATTTGGGACAGATGATTCTAGTGGCACACAATCTCGACCGCAACCGCCATTGGAAGATGCGACATTGTGACGCTCGAACAGGCCTAATGCCCTTCGATGCTTTGCGTGCGGTGAGTCGGGGCATCGCCAAACGGCGTATCCAAATGTCTCTCGCCGTGGCCTCCTCATTGATGATCTTCGAGACGGTGACACCGTGTATGATTCCACAGGGGAAGATAACTTTCCCGAGGAGTCACCACTCACTTTGCTTGCAACCCCTGGTGATGTGGGTCAACTGCTTGTTGCTCGCCGTTCGTGCTTAGTCCCTCCAAGCCGTGGTGACCAGTGGCTTCACACTAATATCTTCAAGTCCACATGTACAGTTAAAGGCGCATTTTTACCTTTATTGTCGATTCTGGAAGCTTGTGTAATGTCATAGTAACAGAGGCAGTGGAGAAGTTGGGCCTTCAACCTGAGATCCATCCTCAACCATACTCTCTTACGTGGGTTCAAGAGGGCATTTCCATGCATGTGATACACCACACATTGGTGGCTTTTTCAGTAGGACCCGTATACAAAGATCGCACGTATTGTGACATCTTGCCAATGGATGTCAGTCACATGTTATTGGGTCAGCCATGGCAGTTTGATCGTAAGGTTGTCCACGATGGGGCAAAAAACACTTATAGTTTCATTTGAGAGACGCATCAGATTCCTCTCTTTCCTTCATGCGATGAAACACCCCACGAGCCGCTTGTAGTTGCACAATCGCCTCCTCGTCCGTCAGTTCTCTGCTCTCTCTCTCTCTCTCTCTCTGCGTTCGAAGAGGAACTGAAGCTTTTGCGGTCTTAACTCTCCATGTTCAGTCTCCTTCTTCTCGCCAGTCTGGCCCGTTTACGGAGCTCCTTAGCGAGTTTGCTGATGTCTTCCTTGACGATTTACCTAATGGTTTACCACCTTTGAAGGACATATAACACCATATAGATTTCGTGTTTGGAGCTATGCTCCCTAATCGTCCCCATTACCACACGAGCCCGACGGAGCATGCTGAGCTCCAATGCCAAGTTGAGCAATTACTACGGAAAGGGCATATCCGCGAGAGTTCGAGCCCATGTACTGTGCCGGCTTTGTTGATCCCTAAGAAAGACGGGTCATGGAGAATGTGCGTTGATAGTCGAGCCATCAACAAAATTACCATCAGGTATAGGTTCCCTATTCCGCGCTTGGATGACCTCCTTGATCAGATTGGGAAGGCGTATACTATCTCCAAGATTGATCTCAAGAGTGGTTATCACCAAATTCGTATACGACCAGGTGATGAGTGGAAGACGGCTTTTAAGACGAGAGAAGGCCTGTTTGAGTGGCTTGTTATGCCATTTGGCCTCTCCAATGCCCCTCGCACGTTCATGCGGATTATGAATCAAGCCTTCTCTCGTCTTTTATGGGAAAATTCTTGGTTGTCTACTTCGATGACATTCTTGTCTTCAGCTCCTCACCCACGGAGCATTCTCATCACCTCCACGAAGTGCTACAAATCTTGCGTGTTGAGCATCTCTATGCCGCCAAGCATAAATGTGACTTTGGTGCCCCAGAGGTTCTCTTCCTTGGCTATGTCATCTCGGCAGCATGTCTTGCAGTCGACTCCTCCAAGATTGAGGCTGTTCGATTTTGGCCAGTACCACGGACAGTGACGGAGGTGCGTAGTTTTCATGGTTTGGCCTCATTCTATCGTCGTTTTGTTGCCAATTTCAGCACTATCATGGCGCCTATCAAGTCATGTATGAAGGACGAACGCTTTGTTTGGACAGTGGAGGCTAACGCAGCCTTTTTCCTCATCAAGCAAAAACTGACATCGGTCCCATCTTGGTTTTACCCGACTTTGAGATGGCATTTGAACTCCACTGTGACGCTTCAAAGCTCGGTAGCGGTGCTGTGCTCAGTCAACAGGGTCGTGCAATTGCGTTCTTTAACGAGAAACTTGCCGCAGCCCGTACACGTTATGGTACCTATGAGGTTGAGTTTTACGCCATTGTTCAAGAAATTAAAGACTGGTGCCATTACTTGGTGCACCGTGAATTCATTCTATTCACTGATCATGAAGCTTTACGACACTTGGATAGTCAAGTTAAGGTATCCTCACGCCATGCTACTTGGATTTCATATTTGCAACAATTTACGTTTTCTACAAGGCATCACGCGGGGAAATTAAATCGTGTGGCTGACGCGCTTAGACGCCGTCACTCTTTGCTTACGGTGGTGTCCGCCTCTGTTTTTGGATTCGACACTTTCAAGGATTTGTATCCCTCTGGTCCTTTCTTTGGTCCCATTTTCACGGATGCTACGGCGGGTCTTTCTCGTGACTATACGGTCACTGATGGCTTTTTGTTTAAGGCTAATTGTCTTTGTGTTCCTGCATCCAGCTTACGGACTAGACTTATTCAAGAGCTTCATAATGAAGGCCATATGGGTCGCGATCGAACTCTCCATTTGGTCTCCGCGTCTTATTATTGGCCTTCGCTGCGTCGAGATGTTTCCCGCTTCGTTGAGCGTTGCCGCATTTATCAACATGCTAAGGGAGGTGCTTCTAGTGCTGGTTTGTATATGCCGCTTCCCATTCCTACGCAGCCGTGGTCGGACTTGAGTATGGATTTCGTGTTTGGCTTACCTCGTACTCAACGTGGTAATGATTTTGTGTTTGTCGTTGTTGACCGTTTCTCCAAGATGGCACACTTCGTGGCTTGCAAGAAGACCATAGATGCGGTAATGGTGTATACATTGTTCTTTCGTGAGATTTATCGTTTACATGGCCTCCCCAAGTCTATTGTGTTCGACCGTGACACACGGTTGCTGAACCATTTTTGGCGTTCCCTGTGGAAGCTTTTGCATACTAGCTTGGACACGAGTACAGCCTACCATCCGCAGACAGACGGCCAGACAGAGGTCACTAACCGTTCGTTGGATAATCTCTTACGCTGTCTTGTAGGTGATAATATCAAGTGTTGGGACTCCAAGCTTTGTCAAGCCGAGTTTTCCCACAATCATGCCTTGAATAGAAGTCTTGGTTTCTGCCCATTTCATGTGGTCTATGGTTTCATTCCGCATGGTCCCTTGGACCTGGCACCACTTCCGGATTACACCCGTGTACACGATCAGGCCGAAGACTTTGTGTCCGAGTTGCAGCAGGTTCATCAGCTTGCTCATGATAATTTAACGGCTTCATCTCAGCGTTACAAAGCTGTTGCGGATGCTAAACACCGTGTGTTGCGCTTTGAAGCTGGCGATCTTGTGTGGGTTTATCTCACTAAGGAACGTCTTCCTCCGTGTGAGTATAACAAACTCAAGTCTCGGAAAATAGGCCCGTTAGAGGTGGTAGAACGTATTAATGATAATGCTTATCGCATTCGCTTGCCTGAAAGAACTAAATTGTGGTCTAGCTTTCAAAGCCTTTCGCTATCCA
>OVAP01005534.1:0-12919 GCA_900406295.1 Aurinia saxatilis | reverse complement strand
ACACTTTATATCGTGGCTAAAAACCATAAAATCCACGATATATCACTATACTACATTGATAGGTAGTCAAAGAATTTATCTTGAGCAAGGTTTCCAGCCTTGTCACTACTGCGTACACTCTGCTCCCTGTGGATACGATCCCTAAGTACTACTTNCCCTGTGGATACGATCCCTAAGTACTACTTCGAGACCTGTGCGCTTGCAGGACCTATTTTGGGTGAAAACTAAATCCCCATCACTCTCAATCAAAATCACTCTGGTCACCTCGGACACAGTACACTGCAACCAGAAAAACTATGCCATTAATGAATTTAGAGGAAGAGAAAGTGGGAAGAGATATTGAGAGTGAAAGAGAAAGATTACCAAGTGGAATTGAGCTGGGACACAAAGCGGAGCGAAACAGCTGAAGAGTGAATCAAGAGGGAGCGACACCGATAGTTTCCGAGTGAGATGATGATAAACGCGAAGACAAGTTGGAGAGAGATGACGTGACGGTGACTCGCTGAGGAGCTCCGAGAAGAAGCGACGCCATTGTCGTGGTCGAAGGTGATGTGGAAGATGATAATTTCTCGTCTTCTCTTCCCATTCTTCTTCTCTTGTCGTTGTGTTGAAAAATTCTTAGATATTGATCCAGTTCATTGGATAAAAAGCATCCGGGGGAAAGATTGTGAGATTGTATTCAGGTTTGTTTCCTAATCTTTCGATGGGGTTACTGTTCACAAGCAATCCACCTTCGTCTTTGATTCAATATAACCTTCAACTCCGCAAGAAGGTGGAAGTAGACCTAAATCCTCTAAGACAAACTCGTAAATCAAATCCATCACAAATTTCTCACAGTCTTTAACCCAAACTCAGAAAATCAATTACACAAATTGGAAACCATTTTGAAAAATTGAAAAGACACAACTGATTGATTTTCCGAGATAAATAACTTTTGTTCTTTGATGAAATTTTTTCAATCTATAGATCAATCAAAATATATCAAAAACGATTTTAGATATTTTCTCATCTCATAGAAATCAGGCAAATGAATTCTATTCTCAATGACTGTTTTCCTAGGTTCCTATTCTGTTGGAGAAACATGCCCTTGTCACATATGACATCATAAACTTTAACGAAGACTTTTAACCAGAGATTGACACCTAGAATTTTTTCACTAAAATGTATTCACAAATAATAAGTAGAGGATAACCATAGTGATATTGAAATATAGGAACTAACCATTTACCCTAGAAAATGTCATAATTCTCCTCATTTTTATTGTTCATTCATGTGGAAGGAGAAGGAATATACACGGTTCAGTTAACGAAGTTGGCGACGGAGTAAGTGACATATTAACGGAACTATCGATTGTGAACTAGGGAAAACAAGCGGCGAATGAAGACAAGGTGTTAGTAAAATTGCGGGAGGAGATAGGACTGTGATCGAAGGATTAGATGACGATGAACAAGAGCGAGGAGACCGGAAAAACAGACGGTGAAGGTGAGTCAAGAGACGGAGGCGGTGGTGTCCTCCACATGAGGAGAAAGATCACGGCGACCACAACTTAATCTCACAAGTTACAACCCAGGATAATTAATGGTGTTTTTCAAGCGAAGGATTGTGATTGACTGTGAGTAAACAAAGATGAAGGAAACGGCTATTTTTACAATAACACATAAATTATGAAGTATATTCTAAACATACCCATTAATTGGTTAGAGAGTGAAATACAACATTTTTCTTTGTGTCGTATTTCCTAATTTTCCTTATTAAGAACCGGGATAAATCAAAGTCAAATATTTACTCTGTTCTATGCATGAGACAAAACAAAGCATGGATAAGATGACTTAAATACAACAGTTAGAAGTTAGTCATATGTCTGTTGACCCAAAGAAAAGAAAAGTTGTTCATATACTCATATGTCACAAAGAATCACATCTAAACAGAAACTAGTAGTTAGGAATACTTGTCGACAGATGACCTATATAACCATAGCCATAAAAGTCTAGAAGTATTGGTGAGGTTATTAATATGCAACTTTAAAGAGTATGACCGGTCCTTCTCCACCCATGTGGACTGACTAATTTATGAAAGCTTAAAGGGTCACTATTGGATGCATAGTGAATTGTTACAGAGTTCATTCTTAGGATTTCATCATATTTATAGGCTTTACGACTCCAGTTGTGGTTTCCCAATTTTTTTCTTTTTTCTAATTCAACGTGGAAAAAAAACTTTAAAACCAAAGATTTAATTACAAAAATAATCTTCACTTACCTTTTGTTTTAGAACTCATTACCAAACAAATTTGTTTTGCTGTACTTTCTCAACCAAGACCAAGACAAAGTAGACTACACCTATAAAACGTACTATCCCATAATGAAACCAATCACTGATTAAAATGCCAAATAATACAGAACTATAAAAGGTACATGGTATAAAACTATATGAACAGAGAAAATGGATTTCCAAACTCAGACCAAACATTTCAAAAGTTGAAGATTAGAGGCACAAATTGTTGCAAATATTATTTTCAATTTGAAAGAATACGTATAGGCTTATAATAAAATATTTTTCTTCTGAGATGATAGATCATATATAGCTTTGGAGGTTTCTTCACTTAGAGAGCTTCATGTCAAAACTGCTTTTCTTATGAAACAATTGAAAAGATCCACTTAAAAGACTGACTATCTACTCCCATCCTGTATAATATATATAATTAGAGAAAGTTTATGTGTTATGCAAAATAGTTTGTTTTTACGAGAGAATGACAAATATACTCAATTTTACATACCCACTAACCACATATAACAAGACCATTTTTTTAATCACATGTATCCACTCTTTTTTATTTTAATACCATTATACCCTTCATTTACCAATGCTATTTTTCATTATAAATGATATATTTGCTAGGGTTTAGGATTTTAGGATTTAGGGTTTAGTAAAATTATAGAGTTTATGATTTGCTTAGCGTTTTAGGATTTGGGGTTAAACCCTTATAAACTTAGGGTTTAATTTTTAATAACTATTAGGGTTTAATTATTAGGATTTAAGATTTATAATTTATGGGGTTAGGGTTTATTAGGGGTGTGAAGAATTTTTGGTTTATGATTTTAGGGTTTAGGGTTTTTAAACCCTAAATCCTAGATCATAAACCCTAAAACCCCATAAATAATTAATATTTAAATATGAGTATTTTAGACTTCTAACAAAAAAAAATGATTAAAAGGAAGGAAGGTGGGTATATGTGATTAATGATATAAAAAATGGGTGTATGTGGTTACGCCCCTTATTTGATAACTATAAATAATTTAAATATACAAAATAATTAAACAATTAAAGTCTTCTTGTCCAATTATTTTGTATAAAAGGTTTTATAGATTGGATAAAAAATGGTATTACAAATATTTGAATTAATATTTAAGAAGAAACATGTTCTTACTAAATTACTATTTATCTTCGTAACTTTTCAAAATATTTTTCATAGTAATACTTTTTAGTGGGTAATATTTAACCATGTTGATATCTTAATGTATTATTTTAATTAACATCTTCAATTTTTGAAAAGATTTTCAAAAGTCTACATGTAAATACATAGATAAGTTAATTAAATATTTAGAAATTATGACTATATTTCCATTGTATTTGAATTTACAAAAATCAGTTAATATATGTCTATACTAGTGGTTGTGCGGATGTGTTATTTTTTCTTTTCCATTTGTTTTGTTCTTCGGATAATGATGTCCCACACATGTTTTTGTAATTGTAGTATACGTTTTGCAAAACATTTTGTCATGTTGTTTTAAAATATCTATTATACATAGGTGATGAATGGTTTACCCGCTATCACCCACAAACGCAAATGCTGCGGGTGGGAGCGGTTATTGGTGTTTGTCAACAATCATAGAAATCGCTCTCTACAGTTTTTAACCGCTCAAAATCCTTCAAAACCAAAAGCTTCTTCTCTCGAGCGTTTGCGGTTGCCGGCGGTTGTGGGTGACTAATTTTCTTCTAATCTTTAAAATTTATCTTTCAATATTGAGATAAATATATAAAAATAAATTTTTTAAAAAATTAAAAAACAAAATACAAGTATCATGTATTAAATAATTATATTCTTACATATTTGGCATAAATTTTTAATTAGATAAAATGTATTTATAATTGTAATTTATATATGCATAAATTATTTATAAATAAAAAATTAAAATATGTTTGAAGTATTTCATTAGTGTATTTCATGATTTACAATACTATTTTATTTATTTGATTTATTTTTATGGTTTTATAATATATATATGTATATATAAGTATTTTTTATAAAGCATATTTTAAATAATTATATATATATATATTATATTTTGTATTTATTACAAATTATATTTAATATGCAGTAGTTATATTTTTAATATTTATATTTATACCATAAATCGTTATACCAATATTTTTTTAAGAAAATACAGGTATCATGTATTAAATAATCATATTCTTCAGACATATCTCACAAATTTACCAATTTTTAATCATTATATTAATATTAAATTACATATATATATATATATTTACTATATTAAAATACTTATTAATTTGAATTATTTGTAAAAAAATTACCGTCATATTATTGTTTCTAATTTTTATCCATCATTTGTACGAGCATAATTTCATTTTGAAAAAACTGCCTATTTAGACATAAAGTATTGGAACATGTGACTATAGACTCACAAAGAATTCGTAATGGTCTAAATATACACCAACTTATATAAAACATCACACGATATCACAATCTATAGTATTTTGATCTAAATCATCAAACCGTTAATTGTGGTTAGTTTTTTCGTGAGAATTGCTAACGTTACATTGTTGTGCTGGACTTTAATGCCATGTCAATATTCACATCATTTTTTGGTTGGGTCAGACCCAATATTGATGGGCTAAAGCCCCAATTAAATAATTAAACCAAAGTTCTAGATCTAAAATTGAACATGAACCAGTTTTGTCTTCCCAATAAAGCATAAACCAACCATTAGCCCATTACAAAGGGCACAATAAATCTTTTAAGGACAGTTTCGCTCAGTATCTTCTTCATTCTCTGAAAGTCAGAATCTTCCGAACTCTCTTCGGTTTCATCATCAGCATCTCCAGTAATAAATGGATCACCAGCCACTTCTTCTATGAAGATATCCACACAAAAAATGTCCACTTGTACGCTTCATTTATCTTCTAGATGTTTTTGCTCAATGTCTCTCCACAATGGCTTCTTATCTCGTATCGGTTCATATGGCATTTCCACAACATCTTTCTAATCGTTACAGTTGAATCTAACTCATCCCGTATAGTTTCAATGATGTTACTTGGTCTGATATGGCATCAAAATCCATCAGAACAATATCACATCGGCAAATCTCACGGAAAAACTACTATCCGTTAACGGTTTGATGACTTAGACCAAAATACTATAGATTTTGATGTCGTGTAATATTTTTTATAAATTGGTGTTAATTTAAATCATTACGAATTCTTTATGAGTAGTGTATAAATAGTCAGTTTTTCTTTCATTTTCAAAACTGGTTCTTTTTTCTATTGTTGTTGATGACTATTATCCTAGATGGTATAATATTTTCAATTTTGTGATTTTTGTCAAGAAAATATGTTAGATGTTTATGTTAATTTGGTTTACTGAATTGTATACGAATCTGGGTGCATAATTTTGTTGGATATGCTTCAGTGTCTCTGATAAAAATGGCGGAGAGATTCTTCCCGAGCTCCGGCGGCAGGGAACGGCGGCGGGAAAGCCTCAGTCTCGTCTCCGGCCCAGTTTCCTCGTATACTCTTCCTCCGATGCGATGCTTTCCCCCACTAATCTCTTTCTCTTTCGCTTACTCATAGTTTTCTCTCGACAGAGGCAAAACCTCTCTACTCTTCCAATTCGCTGTGAATGTGGCGACTGCTTCCGAAACCAATCGTGTCGTCTTCATCTGTCACCGCAAAAGAATCGAATCCAATCCTCCCTTTCTCTCTCAGGTATCTACTTCTCCGAGCTTGCTTTCTGTTTATGAAATCTAATGTTGAAGAATCTTTGACAGGGAATCGACCCTTCCTCTGATGTATTCAATCGGATTCAAATGAAGTAAGACACTAACCAATTACATATACATAGCCTGGATTCTGGATTAGGATAGTGATTGTTCTGATCAAGAGTCTTGGTAAGGTATGTGGATGATGATGAAGGACTCAGGAATTACTTTGCTGCCTTTCATCTCCATCTTCATCTCCCAGCCGCCATTGTAATCGATGATTTTGGTGACTACTTCACCCAATTGTAAGCACCTCTCCTCTTCTCACACTCGTTACTAAGTTGTGTGATACCACTGACTCACTTCTTTCGACTAGAAACTCCAAGGGAAGTCTGATGAATTCTCGGGCTAGAGACATGGCCATGGTTCGGACTCTTGCTCTCTGCCACAATGCTATCATTGACGCCAAGTGAGTCCTTTTTTTTGCCGTGAGAAAGGTTTTGCAAAACTTGTGACTGTTTTGAATTGCTGACTGCTCTAGTAGGAAACCCACTTGCGAACTTGTCTTATCCGAGACCAACGCCGGAGACTCCCCTAGGTCCTTGTTCATCTACAAACGATGGATCCCGACCATCTTTACAGTAAAAGGTTCTTTTCTTTTATGTATAAACTTCTTCAACACTTAGTTTATTAAATCCTGTCCTGAGTCATCACGTCCGCTCTTCTGTTCAATGTAATGAAGGTCATGGTGATGGATCGTTTCTCTTGAGAAGTAATGGGACATCCGAGACAAGTGCCAAGTATTCCATCGCACTGCAATATCTTATTTTGGAGGAGATGATTACAACGATGGATAGTTGACTGAGAAGACTACTCCCATTCTTTTGAAACAGTAGGCTTTTATGTCAAGTTCTATTTTTGAGATATGTCATTTTTTTGCCTTAAATTTTGCTGTTTTACTAAATAAGCTAGTTGCATCAGGTACTTATCACACGAAAAACACACTCTGGACACCAGGGAGCAAAAAACTAGACACAAAAGTTGAAGTCTAAAGTCTGAACCTTGAGCTCATGTCCACACTGGAGATATTTTCTAATGTAGATAGGGGAGTAGGCGATCAAATTGGTTAGTTATATAATCGCGTAACGGTCTTCTTAGTCATTGTGATAGAATCCAAAACTTGCGTCAAAAGAGAAAGCAAGTTGTATAAACTACATGGTCCTAGTAGCAATTACAATCCTATTTCCGAAACTATTCATATGTATGCATAAGGCATTACAAGATAGTTTTTACTTCTTTTTTAGTAAAACAATTCAGAGTATCCATTCTGTCTCTATTACTTAATAAATGAAAGTAAAAAAACATTAAGAACTAACACACATGGCTTTAGACTTCAGAATCTGGTTCTGCCTCATTGCTTTTCTCAGGGACTGGCGGATCGGAGGGTGTTTCTGCTTCAGATTGTGGTGGTGGAGCAATAGGTGAATCCGAAGCTGTTGGATTCGATGACGATGGTGATGATGAATTTGGACTATACCATTTAAGCAACCTGTCTTTGTTTTTCGTCCACCAATCTTCTGCTTGATGCTCATCAAATCTCTTTTTACTATCAGAAACAGAAAAAGACAAATTCACAACATTGTTTACAAAATATATAAATATAAAACAATTGAATTAAGTAATGTTACCTGAATCTAACTCGTCGGAAGATCTTGTTTCCATTCTTGTCTACCTCATACGTGACATAAACGCCAGGTTCAAACTGTTCTTTACTTTCTTTTCCACCTGTTCTTGATGATGAAGCTTCTGTTGGTACTGGCCTTGAATGATTCGATGTCTCGACTATACTTGAGTTGGATGGTACTTGTTCCTCAACCTTTTCCTCTTGGGTCTTTGCAGAAGGAGATGTTTCTTGATGATCAATTAACCCCAAAGTTGTAAGTAAAGATGTTTCTGATACTTCATTTGCATTTATATAAGCTTCTGCTAGAGAGCTAATGGATTCAAAAGCTTCACTCTCTGATACTTCAGGTGGTAATTTATCCTTCAACCCTTTCAACTATAAATAAAAAACTATTATGGTATGTTGTCAAAGCGATTTTTTTTGAGCATTTAAAATTTGGAGCAAACCTTTTCTGTAACAGCCTTTAATGCTTCTGTAGCTGCTTTATGCCTGGAAGATTGCTGTGCAGCTAATTCAGAAGCTTCTTTAGCTGCTTGTTGAAACCTTTCGATCTCTGTACCTTGACTATTACATCTCTGTTTCAAATTCTTAACCTAATAGTTGGAGGAATGTGTTTCAGTAATGCCTTGAATCCGTCATACTGTTTGATTGATTAGAAAACAAGGGACAAGAAAATAGAGATACCTGGCTCTGCAATTTCGTCATTTCTTGGTTCATAACTTCATTAGTCTTCTTCAAACTATCGATAACGCTTCTTGAGAATCCAGAAGTACGTGGAGGGCTCGGCTTTCTTGCGTAAGGCGAGGAGGATCTTGAAGGTAAAGGCGAGGATGATCTTATAGGTGGAGGTGATGGGATTGATCCAACTAGTAGACGCGGTGGAATGGCAGGAGGACCAACAGGTTTGAAGGCATTTTGAATTGCGCTAAGCGGACTCGGGAATGCAATGTCTTTAAGCTGTTGGAGAGATGGAACTTGTGAGGCACGTAAATTAGAAGTGTCAGGTCTAAATCCAGCCTTTAAAGACTTGAATTGTTCTGTGGTTCCAGACAAGAGAATTTTCGACGACCTTGTTGCTTCTCTGTCCATTCTTACTGAACCATCTATTGACCGTCCAGGAGCTGCAACGCTATTTCTGTTTGCATTAGAGTTATAACCAGATTCTGCGGCTTTAAGTTTGCTGTAACATGCATCACATACACGGTGTGGTTTCCCTGGAGTTGGAGCCAGTGCTGCTTTTAAAGCTTTCTTTGAACTACAAGCATGACAATGGACCAAACCACAATTATAGCAATTGTGTCTCTTTCGGGTGAATCCGAATGCTTGGCGGCATCCGGAGCAAATTGACTGATCTGCTCCAGATACCCACTTATGAATACATATACTCGATGTGAAGTTTGAACCGCAAGATAAGCTCTTTACATGCCTGTCTCTCAAGGCTTCAACCAAAGTTGGTGTTCTTCTATCATCTGTATCACCATGTCCTAATCTTCCATTAGCACCTTTTCCCCATGTAAAGACTTCACTTCTAGATGTCAAAACCGCGACATGGCAATCCCCGCAAGCGATTTCTTCCACAAATTCCCCGACTAATCGATCTTGGACCAAGCAAGGTAATTTACCATCAGAGATTGAGTTACCTAGCTGACCATGTGAAGTTCCTCCCATTGTAAAAACATGCCCTGAGGTTGTGAGTGCAACGGTAAAAGTATGCCCACAAGCAATCTGTTGAAAGTTGTAGTCAATAAGTGAAGAGACACAAGTTGGAAGCAAATAAGTCTCTTTGTTTCCATGTCCTAATCTGTTTTTATCACCATCACCCCAAGTAAACAACTTCCTAGATGACATACTCGTACCAGTTTGACCCATAACCTCGACAATCGCTGCGGTATGCCAAACGCTACAAGCAACTTTCACTGTTTTTAAACCGTTCAACGATTGTACTTCCTTAGGATATGAAACGCTTTCTCTGTTTCCATGTCCTAAAACACCAAAGGCTCCATCACCGAACGTGAACAGCTTCCCATTTGCAGTGGCTAAAGCCGAATGCCATGTGCCACAAGCAACAGAGAGCACCTGAAGACCTTCCAAAGGACCAGACACTCTTTTTGGTATCCAGTGACTAATATCACTACCATGTCCTAGAAGCCCGACATTGTGGATTCCATCACCCCATGAAAACAAATCCCCAGAGGTGGAAACAACACAAGTGTGATACTCTCCACAAGCAACAAAGTCTATGTTGGTCAGAGCAAGGAACTCAACGAGTTTGGGACGACAAATGTCGACTTGAATACCATGTCCAAGCCTTCCTCCAGCTTCTTCTCCCCATGTAAAAACTTCTCCTTGCCTGGTCACAAGGGCGATGTGCCTTACACCGCAAACAATCTGGTGAACATCAAGAACAACATTTGATTCCAAGGGTCTCGGAGTCAGTACATCTGTTTTAACAGTTTCTTTGCTAAGAGTTCCATCAGGTAATATCCCGTCAGTCCAAACCTCACCCCAAACGTAAACATCACCTAATGATTCTATATCATCTGGACCAGATCCTCCACTTGAACAACTTGGTGTGCTTGAGACACTAATCCGAAAGCCATCAGTACTTGGTCTTAACATGTTTCCACGTTCATATCCCACATCTGAGCCACCGAAATTGCTTGGAGAATTGTTGTGATAGCTTAAATCAATGGACGTTCTACCTCTTGGAATATTGTTTGGGATAAAGTCTATTGATTGACGACCAATGGAGAAGGTGTCACTGTCATGTATCTGAAAAGCAAGATTCAACTTTAGGTGTAAGTATACTAACATCCGGTCTAGAGCAGATGCAAAAGCAGCAATGAGTTCGAACAGACCTCAGGGATCTCACTTCTTGCGCGTCTATTACGACTTCTTTCAATTAAAGACTTAAGGCCAGCAAACCAAACCTCTGTCTCAGCTTTATCTTTACAAATCTGTCAAAAATTACATATACGTTAAGTGAATGTCAATTCTATAATCCAACAGTTTGAAGAAAGCTCTCTACGTACTAAGTACTAACCAAATCAAGCGACCTTTCTCTGTTGTTATACAAAAGTGAAAATGACAAGTGATCTTTCTCTGGACGTAAAAATCTCTTAAAAACAGCCTGTTTTCATGACAAGTTGTTAGAAACTTTTTCTTTATGAGTAAAAGATTCAACTAATCAGGTTTAACTCACAGTTCTTTGTCCAGGGACGATTCGAGAAACTTCAGATAATTTCACACCTTTTTCTTCCCCACGCGAAAACCAAATCAATGCTTTTTCATCCTATCGTCAACATTAATATATGGTTAATATAAAATGGAAACAACTAAAACACATCATGTAAATATTTTGGTTCATAAGTTTGATACCGGAGAAAGCCTGAATGCGCGAAATTTAGGTTTCCCTTTCCGACTATACTTGAGTAATTGAGTTCCCTTTTTCAAAATGATAATTGCCTAGAAGAAAGTGAGAAACTGCATTATAGATAGAGCCACAAAAATGCATACTTCACGAATCAACATTAGTACAAAAGCAACAAAATTAAGCAAATAACAAAACTCAAGTAGTTTGCTTATACAATCTTGGATGTTATTCAAGAAAGTGATAATGGACATATAAAGTTTGATCAAGAAAAAGATAAATCCAAGAATGGCAAGCAAAGAAAGAGGGACAAACTTGGTCGATGTCACGCTCGTGATGGACATAACTAGCAGGATCTGCCATTCCATCTGAGAAACCCGAGAGAAGAACGTCGGATAAACTCAAGAAGCATCAAGTGTTGTAATCCACCTGTCTTCATAGATGCATTTGTAGTTGATTCCTTGATCCGCTTCAACTCTCATCCAAAATCAATTTATCTAATCTCCGAACTATCAAAACATCCACAAATTAATACTCTTTTTTTTTTTTTTTTGCATCTGAAATAATGATTTCAGGAAATGTAAGAATGGTTCAGTGGAGAGATAAGGAGAAGATCGCCATTTTAGGAATGTTTGAAGCTACCATTGAATTAGCCTCAGACTTTGGCGCTCTTCCTTTCTCTCTTACCACGTTCCTCTGCCTTTTTTGTTTTTACTTTCTTTTTGAACAAATCTGATTAACATTTAGCTTAAAATAGACATGTTATATATAATAGTATGATTTTGTGAAGACTAAGAATTATTTTGCAACATCTACAAACTATTTTTTCCTTTGTCAACTTTTTCATTTATTCATTGTAAAGGATTAACGTTTACATAATGTGCCATTTAATTACATAGTTAAGCCTTGCAGATTTGGCTAAGACATCAGCTGAAGAGTTTAAATTCCTTGGTATCTTTTTGAAGTAAAGCTCATTTTCTAGCTTAGTCAAATACTTTATGTCTTCTAGTAGAATGGAGATGGCTGGTTGTGAATTGAAATTGATGTCTTGTTTATCTTTTAGCTGCTGTGTTTAGTGGGTATGAATAATCTTTTGTTTACTTTGACCTCGCTAACATGGACGAATAAAGTCTCGAGACTGGACCTTGGGGTACTAAAATGTCCATCTTCATCCACAAGGTTTAGTAAGATCTTATTGTAAATACGGGGATTACTCCAAAAGTTAGTAAATCAAAACTAATTTTTCAAGTTTGACAATCTTAAATTTACTAAATACTACTGTTGCACTACATTTTCTGCTGACACAAAAGACAAACAAATAAAAACTTTGGACATAACGAACCCTACCGGATTATAATTTGCAATCTCTCTATCTTAAAACAATGATAATCAGACCTAGCAAATCTGGTGTTCTGCTGAATCAATATGAGGAGGCATGGTTCTCTTCCGTATCAACATTTCCGCTGTAACTTGCTTTCTCTTTACTCCACCTCTTGGTCTTGCAGTGAAATCTTCATCAGTTTCAACAAAATCACCCTGATAACCACACAATCAGTTTTATCTTAGGTTTTAGACTCTGGAGTTTGTAACAAAAAACAATTTCAATTGTAAGTTGGGGATGAACAACTTACACAGGTATATATGTTAAATTTTGGAGAAACCTAGAAGTAGTAAATGGTTTTCTCAACTTTATTGATTAGCCATTAGGCATATATATACAAAGTATAAACTTGATGAGCAAGTTCTCTACAAATATTATAATAGGAAAACTACCTATAAAGTAATATGAGAATATACATAAATATTTATATTTCTAATTGTAGGAAAACTGACCTATCCTAACCACTTATGGACTATCAGGTTTCCTGT
>OVAP01005531.1:0-12922 GCA_900406295.1 Aurinia saxatilis | reverse complement strand
GTGATGGATAGTCTCGGTCATGCTTGCCTCGACTCTCCTCACTCTAATACATTGTGCGGGCTCTAGTATTTTATGAGTATTTAGTACACATTTAAATAATAATAAATTTTGGTACAATTTTGAGCATTAAAAAAATGTACGAACCAAAAATAAAAATGATGATATATAATCCGAAAATGGAGTTCGTGTTTGGAAACTATTGTAAAAAGCATTAAAACATTCAAAACATCAAGAACCCAATTCATATTTTAAAACTTTGTTCGGAACTTGTTGTCATCATTTGTTATCAATACTTTTATATCAGCTACAGACTTAACTCTAAAGAAAGCTACATATAGTTGTCTATGGGAGAAGAAAAATTTTGGTAAAAGCAAACCCACTTTTTCGAGCGATTCACCTTAGGTTTTATTGATTATCGTTGCAAATGCCAAAGTCACCGGAAATTACCTACGGCGTATGTGGAAATGAAATTTATCTTCCGGTGGTAACATACATCCTCAGTATCAAAACTTTCTCTCCAACCATTCAGTCACAACCTGGAAGGATTCTAGCTTGATTAACATGTTTAGCCATCTGAGTTATAATAAGCCTAGTACCATTACATAATCCACCATTTGGATCGATTTTTCGCATATACATGATAGGAGCATCAACATTTAATCTCAAATTATGTATTGGTAAACCTGAGATGTTTATGTTGTTCAATTACTTCTCGGAAATTAACATGTGCATCATAAGAATGCGCGAGTATTTTATGAAATTCTTGGTACTATCAATTAATCACGCCAGGTGTTTTATTTTCTTTGAAGTTTATTGTTACTTTTTGGATAGATCTAAGAATGCACACACACACACACATATATATATATATATATATAAAATCAACGATACTTTAATTTTTAGACTCTTTCTTTGATAGATGGGTTTTAAAAAATGTATTACAACATTATTTATTATATAGATAATCATTACTAAAGCCTTATGATGTTAAAAATACATATACTTAACATTTCCCATTATATAGGGTTCGATTTTACACAACCACCTAAATGCATACTCAACAATCAACTTGCGTAAATAAATAGAGAAAAGATAACTAAATTAAATGTAAAAAATAAAAAGGTATTTTGATGACCATTCTCTAATACCACGAGTAATCATTTTTTTTTTTTTGAGTCAATAATTCAACAATTACGCATTATGCTGCGTTCGAACCCAGGTGGTAACATAGTAACGACACTAGCACAACCGCTAGCTACAAGTCCTTGTCACGACTAATCATTTTATGTTATATATTTTTTCACATTTGAGTGTAATTAGGTTTTTTTTTTATCGTGTCCATTGAAACTTTGAATTTTTTCAGATTAACATATCTCTATGATTGCATTTTGTAACTTTTGGACAACCATTCGAGTATAACTGTTAGCAATGTTGATGACAAAAACATTAGCATCAATTGTTTGAGGCCTTGTGGTCAAGTGGTAAGGAGACGGGTTTGGGACGCCAATACGTTTCAAGTTACACCTGCCACGCGAAACCAAAAAACATTGCATTGGACACCACACGGATATGGACCCTTGCTTTCGGTTCATTTGCATATCCTAAGAGAGGGTCTATCTGTGGGCTACACCTCCCATATGGACTAGTCTGGTCCACTCCATAGATCTGGAATTCAGCATGAATTATCCCAAAAAAAAATTAGCATCAATTTACATCCATTATTTTCCAATATACATATTACATACCTTCATTAGAAAACAACAACGCACAAAGCATCGTTTTTCATAAGCATACAACTAAAACTATTTGAATTCATCATTTAATCAGCTACTATGACACACACTCAAACATGTTTACACTTTTAGCTTAAATATAAAGGACCCAAATATAAATTATAGTGTAAGAATATGAAATCATATGTACTCATATGAATATAATGAATGGTCCTTATTAGATTTCAGAAATGATTTTTCACCAGAATGCACTATCTAGTGAAAATTTTGAATTATTGAAGCTTTCAAGTAATATGTATAAAGATATTTGTAAGTTTTCTCATATGTTTACAAATTTTAGGAATGATTAAATTATGTATCGAACTAGAGGTTTACTGGTTGATACTACTTGTCAAATCTGTGCTGCCGAGAATGAGTCTATAAATCACATCATATTTGTGTGTCCTATTGCATGCCAAACTTGGGCCTTAGGGAACATCCCAGTGCCGGTAGATGGCTTCTCTAATGAGATTAATTTTGCAAATATGCAACACATTTTTTAGGTTGGTTCTGATATGAGATTGCATAAGGAAATTCGATTAGCTCCCCCTTGGATATTGTGGAATCTGTGGAAGAATAAAAATTTGATTCTTTTTGAACATTGGTTTACTCCATGTTTTAGTATTGCTAAGAAGTCTGTAGAGGAATCTCAAGAATGGAAAGTTGTGAATGAGTATGTTCAACAACTGGCAATTATTGGGGAGAAACCGCAAGATTTCTGGATCCCTCCAGACATGGATGAAGTTAAATGTAATATTGGTGTAGTGTGGTCTAAGCGGAAGAGTGCATCAGGAGTGGCGTGGGTTTTGAGGAATCATTGGGGCCGTGTGGTATTGCATAGTTGAAGGTCTTATGTGGATTTTCATAATGAACAAGATTCAGAGATTTTGGCGTGGACGTGGGCATTGGAAAGCATGGCTAGTCTACGATATGATTCAGTTTCTTTTGCAGCTAATACCTCATTGATTGTGAAAGCATTGATCAAGCCTCAAAACTGGCCTTCCTTAGAGATATGTATTGATAACTTGCGCCTCAATGGAGTGGTTGTTTTGAGCTTCGTGAGGCAAATCTGAGTTTGAGCTTCGTGAGGCAAACAGGTCTGAGTAATACAACCTATAAGCTAAATATCAATGTCATATTGTAAAATCAAAAGAAGCAAGTAACCCTACTAAGCCAAGAACTATATCTAGTATAAAAATTATACACCCATTTCCTTCCGAATAAGGTTCTCGACCCACTTCGAAAATCCGTCTGCGACATAGGAATAAACTCTATTGAGGCGAATGAAGCACGACGCCGACACGAAACCGAACGCCGGCTAGATCTGAATGTGAAATTGTCGAGAGCCTTTCATACGTACCTATGTCAGAAAAATTTCAGGTAAAATGCAATAGTCAAGATCAATCAATGAGACAATGAGATTTAAGTAGAAATTCTTAAATTCGATATATACATGTAATTCATATTTCAAAATTTCTAGTATAATTGAATCGTATTCATTTATGTGTTTGATAAGTATCTCATATTTGTGTCAAAAAAAAAAAAAAACAATTCGAGGAAAATTGCTATAACCTAATATTATACAAGATCTTACAAATGGGTGTAAGTTAACATATCTCTTTTACGATTAAAACTCAACTATAATAAATTACATCTGCACTAAAGACAACTAATATCACATTTGTATGTATCACGTGTAAAACCAACATGAATCACATATAATTAGTATAGGGGTATATACTGAAATGATCTTGCCTAATATAGTAAGGCCTTTCATAACTAACTCTAAAAAGTTATCATGTGTCTCTCTCTATCAGTACACAAAATTAATTTTAACTATTAAGATCTTATTAATTTGCTTTTCTTAGTTTATTGCAAAATACTAATTAGTCACTCTATATGTATACTCTCCATTTCTTAAAGAGTGCCGTTTTAAGTATTTTGTACAAAAATTAATAAAGCATACTAAAACTTCTATGTTACCCCTGAATACTAAGTTGACTATTTGTATTCTTCTTTGTGTTTGAGGTTAAATTAGGTATTTGATGTTAAAAAATACCTTGAAAAATAAAAACGACACATTTTGTGAAAAAAAAAAAACTCTAAAATGATACTTTTTGAGTAATGGAAGAAGTAATAATATAGGGTTTCGTCTCACAACTAGCTCTGAGAAAGTGTTATGTGTACCTCTCTATATATGCTAACAATTAGTTTTAACGCATAAATATTATTATTTTATTTTTCTTAGTTTATTGCACAACAATTAGTTAATCATTTTGTATTTAAAATGAAAAATAACTATTTAATTCTCCAATTTCATATTAGTTAAAATTAACAGGAATGTTAAAACTAAGATATTTGAAAAGTGAATAACACTAACATATAATGAAATAAATAAATGAATTAATTGAACAAGAATAAAATAATATAATTTGGAAAAATGACTACAATAGACTTATTTAATAACATGCGTTAAAATCACAATAGGATTCTTTTACAAACGTTTATAGAATATATATAACTAAATAACAATAGGATTCCATGACAAAATAATTTTTAAGCTACAAAATTAATTGTTTTAAATTCAAGTTTTGTTATTTTTATTAAAAAGTTTTAAGAGTAATCTACTACTAATTTATGATTATTCTATATATTAATATATATATTAATATATAGAATATTAATATATAGAATAATCATATAGAGGGTGGAGAGGCCCACCTCTTTTCTAAGATGAGAGGTCTCTTTATATAGAGGGTGGAAGACGTCTAAGGACTTCAGTGAAGTGATACAATCGAATCAGTTGAAGAGAATCAGAATATTTGAGTTTATCACTGTTGATTGTTCGATCGATTCACTCATCAAATATCCATTTCGTTATCTCATGATTCTTCTCACGCGCTTTCTGTTGTCTTCAGATATTACACGGATATATGGAGTGATCTTGTGAAGTTTCTAGAAGTCTTCAGTAGTTATCCTCTTTCTGGTCGATCGGTCGCCTTGTTGGTCGATCGATTGGGCTTTAAGAGTAATGGGCTTCAGAAGGCTTCTCTTTAAACTGGATGTAACTCCAGGGCTAATTGGTCGAATGATTTGATTTTGGGCCCATGTGATAGCTGACTCACGTGGCTTCCTTGTCTCCAAAGTTCACTTCAATCCAATTTGTGCATCATCTTCATCTGAGGTCGTACTCTCGCACCAGATTTCTGAGTTGGGAGAGAAATGTCCATCTTTGTGCCTGAAATGCTTATTTCTTCCAAAAATACTTTGAAAACATAAAATAGTGAAAATCATAACATTTATCTTGAAATCATTTGGCTTTATTATCAAAAGTACTTGAAATTTATAGTAAAAAGTGGTAAAATATCAGTCCTATCAAGTTGTATAGGCATTTTCATCTCAAGAGGGAGAAAGGCCTTGAAACCGACTCTAACTCGCCCTTGGTCAGTATCAGAGTCTGCAAAAGTACCAAGATCTTGTCCAATAGCCCGAAGAATGCTCGCATCCCATAAATGTAGAGGGAGGCCTAGAATACGGATCCAAAACTGTATGAAGTTTGGGAAATCTTCAGCCGTAGAAGGTTTCCACCTGTGAATAACTAGCATCCAACGTTTGAAATGATAGGGGCCTTTGGGGAGGACCAATTCCAGATCCTCTTCAGTCTCGAACTTGAACTGGAAGAGATCCGGTCCTAGAGGTTGCCCAATGACTCTTCTTTCGAGGTTTTAGTATTGGGGCATCCAATCAACCACAACTCTGGTTTTCTGGATCTGAGAGTTGGTAACCCCTCCTATCAGAGTAAGAGCATTATCCGCAACCAACTTAGTTGTGTCAACTTCATGAATCTGCAGAGGAGTTTGACGGCAGTCTTTTTTGGGTTTCTCGACCCACTTTCCTTTTTCTGATGTAGAGAAGCAGCGAGACATGCTTGAACAGAGTTATGGAAACTCAAGTAGGAGAAAAGTAGTAAAACTAAGTGAGACGTAAAGGAGGAACCTCTCAAGTAGCGGAATAGATGGCGAGAGTCGGACCCAACGAAGTAGGTAAGAAGCTTAAAAGATCCTCAGTAAGAGGTAAGTATCCTTGAAGAATGATTAGATAGCCATGGACTCGGAAGCCAGGCTTCCCGATTTTGGTAATGCGGAAGTAAGTAGAATGGTGGATGTGATAAGAGGGGCCATAGCGCTGTGGTAAGTGATGCTGGAAGAGATGACCGTTAGAGGCCCGAACATCGCTAGAAGCGTCTCTGGAAACCACCGGCGAGGAAACTAAATGCAAAAAGTGTCTAATTCCGGCAGTGAAGAGAGGTAGGTAAAAAGGTGTTTTTGAATAATTTTCCTAAATGGGAAAAAAAACTGTTGGATAAAGAAAAGCCAAAGCATAGCAAGTGGTTAAAGACTGCTCTCAAAAGAAGTTCCCGAGAGAGAAATTAGGTGTTATATTTTTTTTTTTTGTCAACTTGTATATTACTTTTGAAGTGGGAAGCCCAGCATTACATCAGAGAGATACATATTAAACACTATATTAAAGCCCAATAATGATAATACATTTAAGCCCAAGAAATAATTAATTAAAATTCATCTGATTCTAATGAAATCAGGGCTACGTGGCAAGTTCCTTCTTCACACAAAATGTGTATCTTGAAGTCTCCAAAGATTACATCCAACGCCACCAATCACCACTTCCTCCTTCTTCTCTTCACCGGAGCTTCATAAATCTTCTTGAATTGATTTTGGAGCTATCTGATGTGGAGCCTCCTTAGAGGATTGGTACGCTCTTTTGTACTGATCATCCAAATCAAAATAGCCAAATCTTGATCTTTTAAAATGAGATAACTTCATCCTATAGAACAGGTAAAGATTTACTTTCTCAAAATAAAGATCAAGCTAAAGTTTTAGAAAAATCCGGTGTAAGCTTTCCCAAATGTACTGAAAAGCTTCAAGAAAAAGGGCATGCAAAAACCGAAATAGATCGGTAGATTGAACTGGTTTTAACCAGAGTTTTGACCTGATCTAGCCGGAATTAAAAGCCGATTATCATCGATCTGAGCTCAAAAAACAAAAGAAAACTAGAAGAGAAACAAGAAAAATATATACAAGGTACGAAGCCGGCAAACGCCGGACTCCGACCAGATCTGAATGAAGATTTCTTTGTGGAAACTGTTTTTCAGAGAGATATCAGAGAGAATAAAGAGAGAAAAATCAGTATTTTAGAAATTAGGTGTTATATATTTTTTTATCCTTAAAAGTTTGTGGTAAATATGAATAAAATGTAATAGTGCTAGGTCAATTTGTTTGTTTGTTTTTTTTTTTTTTTCTTGTAAGCAATTCAACAATTAAATATTATGTAGGGTTTGAATTCAGGTGGTGACACTAACACAACCATTAGACTACAAGTCCTGGTCGCTAATCAATTTGTTGTTAATATATATCTTGTAACTGTTTGAATTAAATTGTAGCAATTTTGAGATCTTATATATATATATATATATATATATATATATATATTTATACATAATGAATCGTTTTTATGAAAATAAATATTCATAATGGAAAACTATAAATATAGTTACAACTACAGTCAAACATTCACAAATAATGTTTTTAAAAAACAATTACTATAAAATGACTGCCCAAATAAAATTATAGCAATCATTTACTACATAATCTAAAAATCAAGACCAAGACTTGTAGCCTAACAGTTGTATTATGGCTGTCACTGTGTCACCGCCTGTGTTCAAGTTCAGCATTATGCAGAATTGTTGTTGACAAAGAAGTGTATGGCCAGTTATTTGTATTTAATACATATTGATTTCAACTTTACAAATAATATCAGTGGAATTGATAATTACTGGAGTATTAGATATAAATCAATACAAAAGTTTAACTTTAGTACTGTAATTTTTGTTTATTTAAATGATAGTTTTAAATATTAATATATAGAATAATCATAAATTAGTAGTAGATTACTCTTAAAAAATTTACATAAAAATAACAAAAACTGAAGAGGTGGGCCTCTCCACTCCACATAAACTCTAGAAGAGAGCATTTTGCCTTCAAAACTCTTAAAGTTTTTATTATTTTTGTTTCTATAGTTGCTAGGGGAGATAATCTCTTGTATTTGAACCCCTGTTTCTATGTATTACATGATTATTTTACTTTTCATGGTTCTTTCATCTATGTTAGAGTAATTAATCGTAGGGATCAAGGTTTTTCATAGTTGCATGGTTTAGTAGATAGATTGTTTGCTGGTCATTTGAAAGAACTTTATATTTACTAAAATTAACTGAAAATTGTTAGTTTGATCACCTAGCTTTTCATAATAGATTCTCTTAGCTAAAACATCATTAGGTAGAAGATCTGACGAGGAAATGATGAGCTATACATGTAGGATCTCGACCAGAGAGTCATGTGTATGGTTGACATATCAATCATTTAGTAGAAATCATGACTGCCCCTTTGTTGAGGTCATGTGCTTTATGTTTGAATAGGATTGAGTCATGAAGACTTCAAGACAAAGGCTGTTTACAAATCTGAATAATCCGGCCCGTGTTTCTAGAGAAATACCTTATTCCCAACATTTAGATTAATTGCATTTAAACCGTTTTCAATTTGTATTAGTGGATTCATAGATTTCATCAAAAACCATTCCGATCGATCGATCGACTATTCAATCAATCGATCAAGCCCCCCCCCCCAAAAACCGTATTTGCATCTTAGCTCGATTTGATCCAATAAGCTTGCAGCGTAGCAACCCCTTTCTCTCTGTGGATACGATCCCTAAGTACTACTGCGAGACCTGTGCGCTTGCAGGACATATTTTGGGTGAAAACTAATTCCCATCACAATTCCTGGGTGGAGAGGTTAAAATGCTAAGTTTTGAGTATGAAAGGCAGAATAAGCATTGTTTCAACTGCTACTCGATGTTCCATGAGGAAAGGGATTGTCCCCAACTGGTACACACTGTTGCTCCTACTGATAATCGAGGAGGGCCCTCTCAACAACAAACGCTCCAACGTATTGAGGCCCATAACTCAAGACTTGGTGAACGAAGAAACTTCGGAACTCGAAGAGAGGAAGATCAAGATACTCTTCTTCGGCTTCTCGTACCAGGCTCGAAGGAGACATAAATCGAGATTCCAGGTATATGCTATACCCTCAGAGTAGCTGGGGCCATGACGCTGAACAGGGGTCCACAAGGGTCTTCTCGAGGCTGTCAACTAAACACAACCATCGGGTCCCCCCCTTTTCCCGTCTCCGAGCTCCTCCTCCACCCCCTACTAGTGGGCTCCCAGGAAAAGATATCGGGGACCTCCGAAACTCTCTATCTAGATCTCCTAACTGCAAAGAGGGAAGCAGGGGGCTAGGCTCCCAATTCTCTGCGACCCCTTCACCCCGGCCCCATCGAGAACAAATGACCCTGGCCAACACCACAGAAATGGCAGAGGTTACTAGCACCCCAAAGTCGCGTCGTCCAACTCTTGAAAGAATCTCTGGCTCAGCTAACCAACCACTACCTGCACAAGCGCGCCCAAATGTTCATTTAGAGGATTTACAAGAGGTCCCAATACAATACGCTAGTGGAGATGCCCAAGCAAATCTCACCACCAGTCCATCACTCAGGAGGAATTTGCGGAATGTTACAATATTGGAGGAAGATAACACTCCTTCCTTGCGAATTACTTCTCACAGCTCAAAAGAAAGAACTTCCGCACTACAACGATTGAATTCTCCTGTACTTATTCCAAAGCCTAAGGCGAGAAAGCCGCGAGGCCAAAAACTGCCAGCAAAACGCACTGGGGCTCAATCATCTTCCAGAAAATGAGCTAGCCCGATCACAAGGGTTAGTCTCAGGAAGAGAAACATCTTTAAAGCCTTTCTCTCCCCAAGACGCCACTTGGAGGTGGAAATGAGTAATGTCTCTAATCACTTACCTCAGTCTGAGGAGAATTGGGTAACAGCGCCACACCCAGTGGTGATAGTTCCTTCAATTTCAAGAAACCGGATGGATTTTCGGGGGTGGGAAACAACCCGACAGTTCGACGACTCCGAGAGTTTTGTAAACTATTTCTCCCAGATGTAATTTTCGTAATGGAAACAAAGAATCAAGATCATGTTGCTATGGAAAAATGTAATCTCTCTGATTATCCAAATCACCACTTTGTTTCCCCACATGGTTTGAGTGGTGGCTTGGCACTCTTTTGGACAAGCAATGTTGACATTGAAGTTCTCAATTCCTCTGCAAATCTGATTGACACACGGATCAGTTTCAAAAAGTCTAAATTATCCATTTCTTTTGTGTATGGACCTCCACAAACTGAAAACATGCAACCTTTTTTGGAGCTGATGACCAGGCTATGGTCATGTCGACAAGAGGCTTAGATCGTTACAGGAGATCTAAATGTTATTTTGGATAATGAGGAGACTCGAGGGGGAGCCAGACGTGATGAAGCTTCCTTCTTACCCTTTAGATCTTTCGTCTCTGAATCAGGCCTCCTCAATGTCAAACATTCAGGAATATCCCTCTCTTGGCGTGGAAATAGAAGCTCCAAACACGTGAAGGCTCGTCTCGATAGGTCCTTAGCAGACTACTCGTGGCTGGAAGCTTTTCCTTCGGGACGAAGCAAATACCTCAGGTTTGAGGAGTCGATCATAGACCATTGGTCATCTTTTTTGGACAACCTCATAAGAAGAAAAGGGGCCCCTTTCGTTTAAATCGAATGCTCTGTCACCAAGAAGAGATTCGAGCCCTGGTTAACGACACCTGGTCCAATTCAGGTCCCTCCTCTGTTATCTACAAAATCGACAGATGCAAAGAATTAATTATTATGTGGTCAAAGCAGAATAAAAAACAGACGCTAAAGAAGATCACATAAGGGCAAGTTGCGCTTGACGCAGCGTTACCATCACCCACCCAAAATCCTGACTAATAACCTCCATACAAAAGAGCTAAATGCAAATTACCGAGAAGAGGAGCAGTATTGGCGGCAACGAAGTAGGATTCAGTGGTTATGGGAGGGAGATAAAAACTCAGCCTATTTTCATGCTATTACTCGAGGCCGCAAGGCCCTTAATACTCTGTCAGTCATTGAAAACGAAGATGGCAACGCTTTCTATGAAGAGGAAGAGATATGAAACACAGTGGCTGCCTACTACCAATCCCTCTTTACAATGTGTTGAGTAAAATCACACAATCACTATTTGTTTGAGGTTTCTTGGGAAGAAACTCGAATCAAAGAGCTTAGGACAAACATGAAGGTTCTAGCAAAGGATTGCTTTATTGATGTCAGTAGGAAAGTCTTTCATAGCGTTAAGCTTTTAAAGTTCTTAAGCCAGGAAAAGATGATCATACAAGTTTAACCTAAGGAAGTATATATACAAGTTTATGCAGGATTATAGATAAGTTAAACTCCTAGATTTTCTTGTATGTTCCTGATTCTTCTTGTAACTTATTTAAGTTAAACTCCTAAATAAGTTACCTAAGGAAGTATATATACAAGTTTATGCCGACTAAGTGCCTACGTATCCAGGCCGAGGTCATGTTTCACTATACGACCTCGGCCTGGATACGTAGACACTTAGTCATTTTCTTCGACTATTAGTTCTGGGACGATTGTGGGGATATTTGACCCCACAGTTAGCCCCCCGCAATCTCGCAAGATTCTATCTAATCGTGCGGGGTGAAGCCGAGCTTGTAACCGAAGGTCGAAATGACTAAGCTCTTGGAAGAGGAAAGGCTTTTGCGTGATTTTAGAGAAAGAAACGCTTCAGTTTCCCTCCCATTCTATATAACCCCCCTCCCTGATCTTCTTCATTTCTTATTCCGCGTTAAGTGAAAAGTGAGGTGACATCACATATAAGGTAAAACTCCTCTGTTCTCTCTCTTCATTTTCTCTTAGAGTAATTACGGTTCTTGAGTAGTCCGTCGAACGACGCCGTGATTTAGTCAATTATTCCGGCAAATCTCAGTAGATTTTAGGGTTTGTTCATCCAGAATCCAGCGAATCGCAAATCTGCATGGACTTAACTCTTGCAAGTCGCTTAGCTGTAGTCTCCACCGAACAGAATAAACAGGTCGAAATGGACGAGGAAATCTTTGATGATCTCAGGGAATCCGGCGGTGGAGATATGGAAGCTGAGGACGTCATTCCCCCTCAATTCCGTCGTGTTGTTTTCAGCAAGGAGGAAGGTGAAGATATGGATAATGCTCAGGACGACGAGAACTCAGAGGCCGAGGAAGAGGGAGATTCTCGTGGGGAGCCTTCCGAAGACGAGGAGGAAAACCACCCGGATGACGACGAAGGGACTGCATTCGATGACAAGACGAAAGGAAACGAGTATCCGAACGAGGGAGTCTTACTACGCGTTGACAGGATCACGCTGATTGATTGAGAAATCCAAACCAACCAACTAATGGAACGGCTGGTTAAGGTCGTAGCCGAGGAGTATTTTCAAGGTTACGGTCCATTGAAGGACATCGAGGAGGCTGAAAAAGTGAAAAACAAAGCCAAAGGAAAGAAGACCACTCGCCCTAAAAAACCCACAATCATTTATTACCTCAGGCTGATCATCGACTACCCAAGACTCTCTAGACGAGTTGAGGGTAAACTACAACATCTCAGCCGAGGTAGAGTTGCTTGTTCCCAAACCTGGCGACAGGGCCGAGACTCCTCCAACATGATAACTTCACGCTCTAAGAGAGCCTTTTTACCTGCGGTGTAATGACCCTCTCAAATGATCAAGGAATCAGTCCTCCGACCGCAGGAATTATCCGAGACATCATTTTCTGCGAATATCGATATCGAGGTGATCGTGAATCGGAAATTGGGTTACGACTCGGGAAAGTGAATGAGAAGCTTGATCAAGTTATTACACCTAATATTTGATAAAGGATAATACAATTGAATTGCTGGGATCAAATTCCAAATCTGTCGGGATTATTTCGACCGAACTGCTATTTCCCGATAAACGTGCAAATGACCCGATGATGAACTCATGACCATGATCGGTGTCACCTTGCTTCCACCTCTCTTGATGATGCAGCTGCTACACCCAAAAATCCTAGCCCTATAAATAGCCTCCATAACCTTAGAAAAAATGTAGTTTTGAGAAACCACACGTTTTTCTTACATAACCATAAATTTCTCCGAG
>OVAP01005530.1:0-12923 GCA_900406295.1 Aurinia saxatilis | reverse complement strand
TATATATATATATATATATATATAATTAGAATACAACGCTAGTGTGTAGCATATTTTAACTTATAACCGATTATTCATTTTTAAAAAAAATTGTGTCCGATTTTAAAAAGTCAAATCATGGCATGTAAAAAGAAAAACTAGATTTTAAAAGCAATAAAACTATAATTGAATCAATAGTTTTGAAGGACTAAATGAAATCATATGAGATGGGATAAAAAAAATATTAAGAAGGAAGAAAAAAAATGTGAATTATGTGAGTGAGTGTAGTTTTGTATATATAGAGAATATCATAGCCATGTTAGTTAATTGGTTACATAGTGAATTAGAGAATCTTTTTTTGGTTAGTGATGCCAAATTCCTTACAATAATATCTAATTGGTTTTTGTGATATAGTTTTAATAGGAGTTTTATAGACAAAATTCAATATTTCAACAATTTATTTATATATTCTTGAGAGAATGACAAATATACCCAATTTTTCATACCTACTAACCACATATAACCACACCTCTCTTTTTAATCACATATGTCAACCTCTTTTTATTTTAATAACATTATACCCTTCATTTACCAAAACTATTTTTCATTATAAATGATATATTTGTTAGGGTTTATGATTTTAGGATTTAAGGTTTAGTAAAATTATAGAGTTTATGATTTTCTTGGGATTTAGGGTTAAACCCTTATAAACTTAGGGTTTAATTTTTAATAACTATTAGGGTTTAATTGTTAGGATTTAGGATTTATATTTTAGGAGGTTAGGGTTTATTAGGGGTGGGAAGACTTTTTAGGGTTTAGGATTTTAGGGTTTAGGGTTTTTAAACCCTAAACCCTAGATCTTAAACCTTAAAACTCCATCGATAGCTAATATTTAAATATGGATATTTTAGACTTCTTATAAGAAAAATAACTAAAATGAAATAAGGTGGTTATATGTGATTAATGAGACAAAAAAATGGGTATATGTGATTAAGCCCATATTCTTTTGGATGATGGTATATGAGCTAAAGAAACATTTATAACAGTTGTGTTAAGTTTACCGCATTGTATCATTTGTTATTGCTTTATACATTGTATTCGAGTTGAGAGATGATGTTGATTACTAAGTCATAATTAAATGCATCTCCAACCCAACACCAAATCTTACACTAAATCCTATTTTAGTGTAAAATCATCTCCAACATAACACTATATTGGACACTAAAATAGTGCAACTCACTTTTTTGCACTACATCTAGTGCAAAATTTTAGTGCTACACTATTTTAGTGCTGAACTTTTTTATTTATAAAAATGTCCTCCATGTTTCAAAATCTTTTATTATAAATACCCAAATAAATTTTAAATATATAATGTAAACTTTTTCGACTTGATGAGTTTTTTTGCACTAAACGTGCTGAACTTTTTTTTTATATAAATTGGTACTCCATGTTTCAAAATCTTTTATTATAAATTCCCAAGTAAATTTTAAATGTATAATATTTATTAAAAATGATTAATCTAGTGAATATTTACATTTCTTACATCCACACTATTTCAAAATTTTATATAATAATGTTTTCATTGGTAATTAAAAATTAAAATACAAATAACATTTTATATAATAGAAGATATAATGACATAAACTAATAATAAAAGATAAAAAATACAGAAAATAATGAAGGATAAAAAAACAGAAAATAAATTAAAGCAAAACAACAACAATCAATTAGTTTCCCATTATTTTAAATTAATAATCCACATCAATCAATTAGATAAATTAATAATCCACATTATTTTAAATTAATAATCGACATCAATCAATTAGATAAATTAAGTATTAGTAGATAAATTTATTTAAAATATAAAAGAAGTGGAAATAATTTATAATTTTGATATATAATGGGTACAATTAGAAAAAGAACAAATTGTAATAAGAGGGAATATACTTAGAATATTCATTTTTGTGTAAAAAATAGTGCAATGAATTGGAGTAAAACTTAACACTATTTTAGTGCTTAAAATAGTGCAAACCATTGGACATGTTCTAATAACCCTCCTAAAAAAGATAAGTTTTATACTCTTTTGTACGTGTATACTTCGTATTTTACCTTGTTATCCATTTATACGATAATATCCAACGCTTGATTTTTGAACTAATAAAACAGATTGGTTTGATATCAACAAATCGTTTTTCTTTCTTTATGAGCTCTTAATTGAAGAAACTATCGGACGACCATGAACAATTAAATTCTTACACTTATTAGCATTTACATTTAAAATAACTATTGCGATTACCAAATCTTCCATTTTATCATTTTTATAACAAGACACCAACTAGTATTTTTTCATTATTATTTATGAATTTTAAACGATACCAATTTAGCATTGTCGAATGTTTAAATTTTCCATCTTTAACTTATGAGGTTAACATTATCATTGCATAAAATTAAAGTTTTATATATCGTTAGCCAGTTAATCGGCCGGTTGAGATGGACTTAACTACTAATCAATAAATCAGAGATTTATTTCATACTACTTTATCTAATTGTGATATTTAAATTATATTTATGGTGGAGAATGTAGAAGAATTTGTGATTGTTACAGGGGTTGATGGCCTTTTAGAACCCAAAAGACATGCGTTCAAGTTGTGGATTTTCTTATATTAATCAGGTAAAAACTACATGTGTTATTGTTAGATTATATATGTTGACAACCATTCCCTAGATACATTGTACTTATTACTAACCCTGATTTAAGATAATTCGACAGATCACATGGCTTTAGTGCTAGCGATGCATCATTCAAATTTCTAACCTATTAACTTTTGATGGTAGAATAGTGGCTAATCAACATAGTCTAACAGTTATAAGTTATAACCCCAAAATAGTCTAAGGTGAAAAAAAAAGTGAAGAAACAGGTTCTCAACCCAATAAATTATATATATTCTCTACGAAGACATTACAGTAAGCTCCAAAAAGATGAACCCGCCTAGTTTCTGCAGGCATTGTTTTGGGTTGGGACTACAAACAACTTACAAAGGAGAATGAGGTAGGCCATGATCATATTCTTTCTATTTTTGGTTTTCTTCTTAGGCCAGTATGAAATTTCTTTTCATTATTTTTATGTGAAGCAGAGGAAAAATAGAAAGAATTCTAAAAACTGGAATGGTCTTTGATGTTGTTTTTTTCTCTTGTTAAGGATAGTTTTTATTTTGAAGGTAGTGACTTGGGAGCGTCTAAGCTAAAGCATTCTAGTTTGTCTCTATTAAAAGATACCTCTATACATATTATTGGCCTTTTCCCATCTAGTTTTAATATATAGTTTCTTCAAGGTTGGTCTACTTTTGGTTCTTGGTTTCTCCAGTTTCTTGTCCAACTCATCGTAATGTACAAATTCTCTCATTTCTTCTTCTGGTTTGCTAATATAAATTCCTGCAAAATCCTGTCTTTTTTCTAAGCAGTGTTTTTTTTTTCAGTGTATTATGTGATCATTCATGAGATATTATTCCAACAGGGGAAAACTAAATAGAGGTTCTTCAGTCTGAAATCAAAATTTCCAATTTCTTGTGAGACATTTTCTCTTAATAACTTTTTGCCTAATGTTCTTTCTGACTTTATCTTCCTGTAAGTTCTGCCTCATGATTTACTTGTTTTTGTAATCACTCAATAATATGTTTAAGGATTACTACCAAACTACTTTCCAGTGGCAATGTTCTTGACAAGGTAAGTTTTGGGGTGGAAAAAATAACTGAACTAAGTTACTTACTCTATATCTAGAGGCCAAAGTAAAAGAGAGAGTTTAGACTGTGATTCTTAGATGGATAATTACTGCAATGTCTACTTCACAGTAATTTAATTTTGCAGATAAAAGTTTTACACAAGCTTACAAACATAAAGATGGTAGCTACTTCCACAAGGAACAAAAGGAAACTGCTTCTCCTTTCCATATTAAACCAGCAAAGGTATCTCCATCTTCCATTCTTAATTCCCAATTGGTGTCATACTTTCTCAGTAAAGATTTAGCTCCATCGATAGCATCTTCTCCAAATGCTTCCGCTGTAAAACCAGCTTTTCTCATCCTCTCATACCATTGATCTTTTCCTTCACTCATCTCCCTAGCATTCATCAACACCTTTGTTGCTTCTCCTTCCATTAGCTTCCTCTCTTCGCTATCCTCTTCTTTGAATCCCGCGCTTGTTGAATCCAGAAACTTCCACAGATACTCCAGCTTCCTAGAGAATCCTGCTGCAAAGTCTCCACTACTACTGCATTCTCCATCGTTCTCGCAAAGAACAACTCCTTTTGGCCTCAAACTTCTTAGTGCTTTCAGAATCTCATTTCTCTCATCAGGGATACTATGCTTCAGCCTGAACTGAGTACAGACGATCAGAATCTCGTGAGGTGAGGTTTTGATGAGCTGGAACTTGTCAAGTACACTTATCTCGAGGTTGATGTTGAGGGACCGGGCAAAACTAATGAGTTGAGAACCATAATTGTAAGCTGGTGGACCAACAGAGAAAGGTATGTCTGAGGTTTGATCAGATACAACGGTTATTCGAACACGAGGAGGAGGTCCTTCTGGTCTGCTGCAGAGAGCTTCTAAAAGAGTGGGCCATTGCATACCGTGAGAAACACCAATATCAAGAACATGGAGATCTTTTACATCTCCAGAATCTTGAGCTAGAATCTGCAGGATAGCTGAGTTTGCCATGTTACTTGGAAAAGCAAACCAAGGACTTACCTCGTAAAATTTAAGCAGAGTCTTTTGAAACATCTTCACTTCTGCTGAAGCAAAACTAACAACGGGCCAGGAGGATGACGATGCAGAGGAGGAGGAGGATAGATAGTGTCGCAAAGCGCGGAGACCAAAAGCTGCAAGCCGATAATTAGAATCGCCAGAAGAAGAGGCCAGCGCAGAGAGAACAATAAGGTAATGTTGAACCCTTGATGAGTTCCTTGCCGTGATTGCCAAGGCACAAGGGTTAAGAAGTTGCTCTGCCCATCTCATTTCCTTGTTACCATCTTTGCAGCTCTTCTCGCTTGACTTGTTTGCTTTTCTCTTGCTCCTTGCGGATTTTTTCACCTGCTGGGCCTCGATAAGCTCATCGCGGTCCCTTTTCTTGGACTGATCGTTGGGTTGCTGAAGTTGTGGTGGAGGTTCTGAATTAGTGACTGGAGCTTCTGTTACCACTTCTAGGTTAGGTCCTTCACAACCCATAAAGGCAGTGAGATCTTGACTATAGCTATGAAGAAAACCATGTTCAGGTGGAGGATCTGAATCAATGAATGGAGCTCCTGTTACCACTTCTAAGTTAGGTTCTTCACAGGCATTAAGATCTTGACTATAGCTATGAAGAAAACCATTTTCTGATGGAGGTTCCGAATCGATAAACGGAGCATTTGCACAAAGATCTTCACTATAAAGAGAACCCTGTGGTGGTGGAGGATCCGAATGAACGAATGGAGCGTTAACATAAAGATCTTCACTATAAAGAGAACCATGTTCTGGTGGACGATCCAAATCAATGAATATCGAAGCATTGGCAAGAAGATCTTCACATTGAAGAAAACCATTTTCCGGTGGTCCTTCACAACCCACAAAGACATCAAGATCTTGACTATAGCTATGAAAAAAAACATTTTCTGATGGAGGATCCGAATCAGTGGATGGAGCTCCTGTTACTATTTCCATGCTAGTTGTTTCACAACCAACATTTGCATTAACATCTTGACTATGAAGAAAACCAAGTTCCGGATCTTGAGTCTGATCCCACTCCCACGTTTGAGACCCATCAAACTCATGGAGCAAATGCGGATCATCAAAACCCGGTAATGGGGTTAGGGACATAGAATCCTCAAGCCAGCCTAAGACATCATCTAGAGTCTGGTTTGGTGGTGGTTCTGTTTCTTCTAAAGACATTGAAAACGTGATGAAAAAGGTATGTTTGTGACAAAGGAATATAAGTTAAGGTTTAAGATGAACCTTAACAGGAATAGGAAACATTTTATAGGAGAATTTCTACCATGAGGTACATTGTTTTGAAATGGCGTGTGATCTTATATATAGGAATAGGAGAGTGTCGAGTATGTTAACAACTAACTAACTAACTTTAGACGATGGTTAAAAAACTTTGAAATTACTATTTGAATATTACAATTTGATTTGATTTCCATAAGTCAACTAAGACTCTTCTCTCATTGCAATTTGGGACCATTGTTGTAAGCTGTACTATAACTATAGACTATATATGTTGCAAATCATACATCATATAAAATGTTATATTACGGTATTTTAAAAGAAAATTTGAGAGATATAAAGTATCAATATGTACTATGATGTTGTCTTTAGTAATTATAAAAACATGTTTTAGATTGTGGGGACATAATATGATGCATACATAGAATATGGTGTGATCTTCTCTATGTCGGTCTCAAGGATAATTTTTTTTTCCTATGGGCGTGTGGTTTCTTCTGGGTGGAAAAGAACAGAAAACCAAACCAAAATATATTTATGAATTAAAAAATAAATAAAAATTGAAAAAAGAACCCGATAAATTGAAGAAAACGATGTTGTGTTAAAAAAAACACTATTTAAATTTAGTGGAATGATCCATCATCTGATCGTTGGTCCAACAATTGAAAGCTTTCACAACCAAACCACATGTTTCAGTTCAAACATGTTAGCTAGTTGAGCTTGAGGAAAAACTTAATATCCCTTTCTATAATACATTATACATATGATCTAAAACTATCATGAACTCATCATCTGATTGACTATGAAAATGTTTGAAAGAGGTTTATATGCGTATGTAGTTTGAACATCTTGTAAACTATGAATTAAATTATGAAAAATCCGTATTTAGCTGGCCAATACGCTTCTATAACTTTTGAAAGTCCACAACTGGATTTGGGTATATAAATTCACTTATCCACAATCTAATAATACTTTTGTAAGATGTACGATCAATATTGCTTGGAGCAGTACAACAAATTATTGTTTGGTGGGTGAATGATTGGAGGATATAAACATATGGATGTATAAATATAAGTAAACCTTAAGAAAATGAGACAAAGACAAAGATGTCTATGTTGAATTGTTTGTCTTGGACCACTTGGTCAAACCAACTAAACTTGGACCATTTGACGTGTGCCATTTCATTATTCATTATGATTTGGTCCGTAACCATATTTATATGTAATATAATAGAGATAAGATGATTGTTAGAGAATGTAAAAATCGATGCGTCATTGCTGATGGAAAAGAAAGAGTTTTCAACCTTGTTAAATTTGATTGTTCAAATGTTTCTCTCAGTGTCTTTTTGTCTTGCTGATTGTTCAGAGACATGAGCTGAATAAAAATATTAACGATCACTATACTTAGGTTCAGGACCGGCCCAACAAATGTCAAAACTCCTGACTGCCTAAAGAAGAAAAAAAAAATGTCTTCAGTGTTATTTGAATCCTAGTTGATTTATAATAAATAAAGAATTTGTTCAATTATATTGTCCCAAATTCTCATTAAAATTTTGGCGCATAAAGTTTGTGTTTCTTGGGTTTTAGCCTAGGGCCGAACCTGCTTAGGTTGAACATTCTCTTTCGGATCAATATGACAGAAATATATTTGGCCATGAATTAAGTAGATAGGAAGACAATCTATACACTCAAAATCATTTTAAGCAGGATAAGAAGCTGTCAAATTCTTCTACAAGTTAACTTATGAACCAAATGAATCCTAGTCACACCGAACTAAAACCTTGCAAATATTTTCCAAAATCACACATTCTTCAAAACAACCTGTCAACTTCAAAATAAATTGCAAAGGTAAGTTTTATGTCCATAGACAAAATCCGAAAAGACTATTACAAAGAGGTAATGGGTTCGAAAATGCATAACCAAACATCTTTAAAAAGAGTGGTGGACCTTGTGGTTGATCAACTATCTTAGAGAGGAATCAAGGAACGCAAAGATAGTAAATGCGAAATATAAATAGGGGAGAAAATAATTAGAGACTAGACAATATGGAACAACACATAAATTTACTGGTCACACCTTGATGCATATGTTACTTAATATGTGAAGGTGAATGAAGGGACACTACAATACGACAAACTAGAAAATAGTGGGTGAAGAAGCGGCAAGTTATACAAAACTCTTTGGACATGGCTGTTTTGTAACAATCTCTAAGATAATGAAATTTATTGTTAAGATAGATAATTACAACTATTTTCCAACACTAACAATTTACTTCTTATTTCATCCTCCGGAGTTCTTATTGTAACCTTGAGTCCGAGGAACAAGGTTCACTATTTCACCTCGAGCTCACTCTATTGAGTTATTCACTCCTAGAAGATTATATTAATCAACATCCTAATGTTTGGTTTGGTTTGGCTTAGCACTTAATCCTGTCCTAACCAGAAGACTCGCTAATACCAACTCAAACATTAGGATGTTGATGGTTGGGGAAATTTCACATCCATACATATGTATATATTCACTCTATTCATTAGCAACATCCTAAATCAAACTCAAAATAGATTGATGGTTGAGGAGATTTCACATCATATATATATGTATCCGTTGATTGTAACATCGTCGAAAATGGACTAAATAACACAAGTGAGCTCGAAAACACAATTAGTCACACATTACATAAATCACAATTCCTTGTGGGTTCATTTATTTAAAAGCTAACAATTTTCAATCATGTATCAACAAACCATAATCAATCACATTAAAAAGTAAAACACCAAATTAAGAAACAAAATAGTTCAAAAGATTTCACCTTTTCTTGCAGTAGAGGTTGTAGAGAAAGCAAACTTAAAAGACAGAAACTTTATGGATCAATGATACATTAGCCAAGGATGACTTCCCGTGATATCCTCATCCACCACTTGTCGGTCTCACATGAGAACTGAGACATGGTGGTTTGATGGATAACCTGAGAATCTGAATTGCGGACTTTCTTGGAACATGTCGTTGTTGTTCCCAGTTTGGTCCGAGTAAGATGTCGTCGAGCCACTAGGGCCGACTCCAGTGCCGGAAATGTCCCTTTGCAGGAACTTTCCCTGAGGATTCTTGAAGAAATGTGGTGTGTCCAAGAATGGAGGAGGTTGTGGCGGCTTTGATTCTTGAAGCTTCTTTGTATTGAGGAAACGCCCACCAGAGCCTCTAGCTCTTTTCAACGCGTGAAGGTGGCGTGATTCGTGAAGGTATGGCTGCATAATTTCATAAATAAGAATTGGACTAATCGATAAAAAAGAAACTTTTTGTTGTGTTATATTGATCAAACTGGTGTGATAGAGATTAAACATACTTTGCGGACTTTGATGAGCTTGTTCTGAGCTTCAAGCTTTGCACGGTGCTGCCTACGACGGAGAATTGCTTGGTATTGTTTTGCATTGACGAAAATTGGTTTGTTCTCTGGAATGTTGTGAGGCAAAAGCATTCTAGAAGGAATCAACCCACCCTTCTGAGGATGGTGCACCTACAAAGATTCCCACAACAATCATGAATCGTTTAAGCGCAGCGGCTTCACCGCAATAAGATGCAAACAACCAGCATTATATTGAGTTATTACCGTGTGTTGTGATGCATACGAAAAAGACAGGAAACCATTGAAATGTGGCATTTCAGTGCCGTGTGGAGGCCAAGAAGCCGCCTGAGGGTATAGACCAATAAACATCATTAGTATTGTACTTAGTCTCATCTACTAGAAGATCTATAATTAAGCTCAAAGATAACTGACTAATTTAACCTCAATAGGAGGAAACAGGACTGGCTTCGAATGTGGATTCTCCGCGTTTTCTTTGTAACCTACATCAGAACAAGAACTCATAGATCAGCTACTACTACTTTTGATACAATGTTATACTCTTATTCGGCCCCAAAGAATTCGAAAAAGGTGGACCTGAGAGATGAGTAACAACGTTATGAGCATAACGATGAGTAGGTTCACTTAAACTTGCAACTTCACCATATGATTCTACACCAGTAGACTGAGTAGAAGAGGAATCACGATCTTGCAACTGAAAACCAGCGTGTTTCATCCCAGGGAAATGAGTGGACATCGTCTCCATCGTCAAGCTTAGAGTATTGTTGTTCTCTGTCACAGATGATGATTCTTGAACATTCGAGTTGGTGGTATACACAGAGTTTCCCCAAGAAGTTGCCGGAAATGACACTGAATCTTGCATTGTCTGAAAACACTAAACTAATCTCCAGACCACATAGATGTGTTTTTAGTCCCCCTATAATCCAACAGAAACGAATAAAAAAAACAGTTTCTGATCCTTAAAGGAGAAACAAGAACACCAGATCTAAGAGAAAGAGACCATTCTTTTTGAATCTAAACACAAGTCTTTTGACAATCTAAAGTCTAATAAATCAGATCAAGAAACAGATTTGTAATTCATTCAGAGAGAGCACCAAACATGCAAAATATACCAGTGACTAAAAAAAAGATTCAGATTTGTTGAAATTTTATTACTACAAAAGATGAAACAAGAAAGAGAGGAAGAACAGAAGATAACCAAAAGAAGAAAGAAACAAATTTTCTTACCAATCAACCCAAAAATGGGTTATGTCTTCTCTCAAAGCAGAGTACAACAAGTCGTCAAATAAAGTGACTCAGTTTTACCAAAATTAGAGAATCTATAGATTTGGTGAAGAGTGAGAGACAAGAGTTATGTAAGGTTAAGATGGTGCATGTCTCCTTCCTCAAAACATGGTTTATCTCTTTCGCTGTCTTCTGCAAGAAAATGGGTATTATTGGCTATGGCTTAAAAGCTTTCTTTTTCTTTATTGTCACTTTGGGGAAGAGTACCAAATTTCCCACCACTAATTCACCATGAACACTACTTTTCAGCTGACATTAATTTATTTAATATTGTGTATTGTTTTTATTTAATTATTAATCACATTTTTGGACTTTGGTTTTATTCTTACTGCCCATTTTTGTTGTATGTCCGTACACCTTATTCTGTAAAAACAAGTTATCTGACTAAATACTCTTTTGATATTGAAAAAGAAAATTCAGTCTAAATACTACACTTAATAATGAGCAAATAAAAAGTTAATTAATTTTATTACATGTATAAATATTTAACTCACCAAATATCTGTTTGGTAAGGTTTATTAGTCTTTGGTTTTACTTTTTTTTTTTTTTTGTCAACAGTCTTTAATTGGTTTTACTTTTAACTAAAAAATATGAGATTCTCTAGAATCTGAAAGAAAGTTTTGCTAATTAAATTTAATTACCAGTTGTGTCCTCACTGTCAATCCTTTAATTTTTAAAATAGTAGCATTAATTAAGGCTTTAGATATTTATCATCAGCTTTAAGATAAAAAAAAAGTGGATACCAAACACTTGGGAGAGAGAATAATCAGGTGTATAAGGGCTTACGGTACGATCAATATTAACAACAGAGACACATTTGTTATTTGTTCCCCTTCCTATACCTTATTTTTATCACAGCTGCCACATCGCTCTTCTCACTTCCACGCGCTTCCCTCAACTGCGCGTGATATTCACCTCCGCTGTTTGGAAACACACAACTACATTCCATACCCGGATAAATTTTGTATGAAAGAAATCTTATCTTCAAAATAAACCAATTATAATAACACTGTTTACCACACAAATGATGAACCTAACCAATATAGCAATAAATTCCATTTTCTGTCAATTGTCCTCTAAACTGTATAATTAGAGAGGGACCAGCTTTTATTATATTTTTTTTTATCAAAAATAAAAATATTGGTCTTGTCACTTGTGCAAAAAAGGTATCTCACCGAAGGTTGTCAACAACATCAATTAATGGTGCAATCAATAGTCTTTAAACACTTCTAATCTTTTATTTATTTATTTTGTCGGCCTAATCTTTTAATTTATCTTTACGGTTGTGGATGGGTACTTATACTTCGCGTACAAGATATTTAAATCAATACAAAGGGAAGAATATATTTTTCTTTTCATTTACAAAAAACATATTTTGTCTCGCATCTGAAAATGAACATTCCACAACGCAAGCAAAGTATTTGTAATGGAGTATCTCGTCTTCTTTACTACTTATAATACATACACATAAAAGGAATCATCGTAATATATATATATATATATGTATGTTAGTTGAAAGGTTGTGAAAATGATGACTTGGAAACATGATGATAATCAAATAAGTTGATAAGTAAAGATTCTAGATGAAGACTGGTGAGCAATCATGATTCCACAAGTCTAGTGACAGTTGAAATGCACATAGAAAAAAGGTATTTGCTATTTCGGATGTTGAGATTCGTCAAACAAAACACTCAACGTAATTAGGCCTACATGACGGGTAAATTAGGTGTGATTCTTTTTATTTCCGGTCCAATCTTAAAACCCACTTTTTTTTTTTTTTTTTGCCGACCAAATCGTCTCACTGCATATCCACAACTCCAATTCATCATCACTTATCCTAAATACTAGTCGTGAGACCAACTATGTTTAACGTCTTACTGAATTAAACATGCCCCCATATGGACCAAAATTATCAAATATTTTCCCCCTTGCTTTGAAAAATCCTTGTTACCCTTCACTTCACTAATATCACTAAGAATTTTGGGGGAAAAGGGTCATTTAATTCCCCAACCATCTTGATTGAGCGAATTTATTCCTCAACTATTGTATGCTCACATTAATTCCTAAAGCTGTGTTTGACTGTTTAAATCAAAGACTCAAAAAGTCAACCTATAATTTTAATAATAAAATATTAATATTTTAATAAAAATAATAATATTTTAATAAAAAATAACAACAAATATTTCAAAAAATCCAAATAATTCCAAAATAATTAAAAAAAAGTTTTTTAAAAATTAAAATTTACGAAAAATTTATTAATGAATAATTTTTTAGTTAAAATAAAAATAAAATTATTATTCAATATTTAATTTATAAAAAATATTTTTCA
>OVAP01005528.1:657-12925 GCA_900406295.1 Aurinia saxatilis | reverse complement strand
TTCTTTATGATAATCTTTCACAAGCTCCGAAGCAAGTAAAACATTCTCTATGAGCAATCTGTTTTGAACAAAAGCAGATTGAGAAGGAGATATAAAACCTGGTAAAATCTGCTTTAATCTATTTGCCAGGATCTTTGAGATGACCTTGTAGAGGACATTACAACAGGAAATTGGCCGGTAGTCCTTCATGTCAAGAGCTTGAGTCTTCTTTGGAATAAGAGCCAGTATGGTTGAGTTTACACCTTTAGGCAAAAACCCTGTTAGAAAGAAGGACTTAACTGCTGCCACAAAGTCTCCACCAATGATGTTCCAAGATGCTTTATAAAACTCAGTGGTATACCCATCAGGTCCTGGACTTTTACTCCCTGGCATAGAAAATAAAACCTGCTTAATCTCCTCTAAGGTAACCTCTCGCATAACTTTCTCTGACTCACTGACTGAACATCTGAAATCCAGAAGGTTACTCAGTGCTTCCTCTGATATTCCCACAAAGTCATTTGGGTTATGGTTTAAGAAATCCTTGAAAAAATTTTCAGCTATGCTTTTTATTTTCTCTGGGTCATCCACCATTTCACCATCAGCAGACCTCACCTCTCGTATAGCATTCTGGGATCTTCTACTTCGTATGGCCTGGTGGAAGAATTTATTGTTCTTATCACCCACCTTGAGCCAATGGATCTTGGACTTTTGCTTCAGATATTTTTCCTCACTCTGAGCCAGGGAAGACCATTTAGCATAAGCTAACGCCTCCTCCTTCATTGAAGCAGAATCAGGGTGTTCAAGTGTTCTGGTTTGGCAAGTACATAATTCCTTAAACGCTGCCTTTGTCTTCTTGGAAATGTCTCCTACCTCTCTGCCCAGACCTTTGAGTTCTGGTTTTAATCCTTTTAGCTTCTTGGAAAATCTATACATCGCCGTAGTTGAAGGATAAAGACTGACAGATTTATTCCAGTACTCCTCCACAATTCCCAGGAACTTAGAATCTTCAGCCATAGTATTTACAAACTTGAATGTCTTTTTTTCTGTAATGAGAAACTCCTCCAAACTGAATTCTACACCGCATGTGATCTGAACAACCCCCTGCTTCAAAAACACTATAACCATTGGGAAACAGCTGGAACCATTCCTCATTCACCATAACTCGATCCAGTTTCTTACACACAAGACCTTCTTCACGCTTGTTACACCATGTAAATAATGGGCCATGATAACTCAGATCAACAAAGTTGCAGTCTCTAACTACCGCTTGAAAATCCCTCATTCCAACAGGAATAGCTAAGAGATCTTCAAAACCAGAGTGCTCTTCGCCTTCCAGAATTTCATTGAAGTCCCCCATGATCATCCAGGCTTTGTTTGTGAAGAGACCAGCATTACGATGATGACTGATATCTGCCCAAAGTTCTTTCCTCTCCACTGCCCCATTAGCCGCATAAACAAAGGAGCAAAAGAAATCCCCTGAATCAAAACCATTCACTACTACTGTAATTATCTGCTCTCCTTTATAAATTGGAGTAAGACAAACTTCATCTTTCCACAATATCCATATCCTCCCCAAGGAATTATACTCATAGTTTGAATAGTAATTCCAGTCTCCAAACATATCCTTCACAATCTGTTCTGCTCTATTCTCTTGAACCCTTGTCTCTAAGATACATCCAAATTTCAAATCCCTTCCTCTTATCCCCATTCTCTAACTTCTAACTGCTTATAATACTTATTAAATCCTCTGATATTCCAGAAAAAACTCATCCCAAATCAAAGAGTTTTTTGTGTCCCTTTCCCTACACCCTTAGATGTTAAGGCAAAAGAACCTTCAAGGTACTTGTTTACTCCTTTAGTAGATCGTGTAGAAGGTTTCCTCAAGAACACATATTTTGATTTCTCTTTTTGCTTATGCATTCTGCTTGAGCTTAACCTCTCCTCCTGCTCCAAATCCAGTATATAAGCACCCAATTCTTCCTCTTGTAAGTCAATATCCTCTTCCTCTACCATACCATCAAGAAGTGCAAAACTTACAGGTGTTGTAAGCTCTAGACTCTTTGTTCTTGGGATGGTTTTCCTGGCAGTTTTCCTTGGAGATACTGCATTCCACTGTTGCTTCATGTGAAAACTCGTGTTCTGGTTGCTATCACCAACAACAGGCTGCACAGAGTTTACTAAGAGTAACCTCTCACCCTGCAAATCCCCTGTTGTAGAGCAAGTTTGTTCTCTCTGCAAATTTTCTATTACTTCCACATCATTATCATGTATAGAGCTCTGTATCTTAGATATAGGACTCCCAACTTCCCTCCTTGAATCACCAGCTGCATGATATCCAGAAATATTGTGATCATCTCCTAAGCCCACAACCTGAGGACTTCCTTCCAACATTATTTCCTTTTGTAAGACCACATTTGTCTCAGCTGTTTGAACCACCCTTTCTAACTGAAACTCCTCCTGGAGGGTCCCAGTTGCTGGTAATCTGTTCTCCATTTGATCCTCATGAACTCGTTTTTTATTTAGCCTGATTCTATCTGACTCTCGTACAGCTTTGTTTGCTTTGTTATGGTAACAATCCTTTACTGTGTGCCCCCACTTCTTACAGCAATCACATTTAGAAGGTAACCACGGATACTCATACTTCACAGTAGATTCCTGACCAGTTTTGGATGTAAATATACAAGACTCAGGAAGTGATTCCGTAAGATCGACCTCAACAAAAATTTTTGCCTCCTCAAAACTTTTGCACGTGACTGTCTCATGGTGCAACCTCTTAGGGATTCCCACAGGTGAAGTGAGAAAGCTTAGTCCCTTCCAAGAATACATCCTTCGTGGAACATTCTTCACCACCACCCAGATGGGTATCTTTTTGACCTCTGGCTGTTTAACTTCTTCCAATGGGCACCAGCGAGACACCTCAAGTGGCACTCCACATATATTCCAGAGCCCTCTCCTCAAAACCCTCTTTCGCACTCCTTCGTGTTTAATCTTGAATTTTACTGTATGATCATCAATCCCATATACCTCCACTCTCACCGATTTCTCACCCAAGGGACAGATTCTATTAACCAACGCGTAAATCCGACCAACTGGTGGTGCTTTGGATAGAAACTTCCCTATGAGCAACTCATCCCATAGTGGTAGATCTTCATAAACCTCATCCGGGATAAGAATAGAAGTTTTACCATCCTTTTCGACCTTCTGGTAATCGTATTTCTTGAGAGCATCCTTCACCACCACCGAAGAATAAGTCTGGCCCTTTCCTTGAGCATTTTCCTTCACATCCAGTTTCGATGATTCGCCCAAGTTTTTGCCTTGTACCACCACTGACGACCACGGAATCGCTTTCCCAACCTTCGAATCTGCCAGATCCAAACCCTGCGATAAACTTGGTTTCGCTCGTAAACTTTCCCGATGGACGTCCGGATCTGAAACCTGAACCGACAGGACCTTCGGCGTGGCCATCAGCCCCGTCGATTCGTGATTTCGAACAAACCGATCGCCAATCTGATCGCCTGCAGAGCATTTTGCCACGTCACCAGCCATTATCCACACTATAAACTTCTGAAATTTGGTTGACTATGTCTTGGTGTAAGTTGCTTAGCGTTACTTAGATTTAATATAGTTTCTGTATGATTTGAATGCGAGGTTGTGATATGGTTGATATTTTATCTTTTTTTTTTTGTTCAGGATATTTTACTACTTTTTAGTATATGTTTTTCTTAACGAAATCAAAGAAACAGGTGATTTTAATTTTCTTTTTTTGTGTTTTTAAAATGTTTTTATAAAAACGAGGCTTTTTAGTTATTAAATATGTGTTTTTCTCTAAGGACATCATTCCAGCACAAGAAGTTCGGGCCCAAATGAAGTTGTTATGCATTCTGCATTGAGTGAAGTTTGAAGACAATCAAGCCACGTGAGTCAGCTGTCACATGAGCTTGTAATCAAGTCATTGGGCCTCATAACCAAGGAGACAAGACAAATAATTGAAGAGATGTCTTTCTAAAGCTCAAGCGGACCAAGGCCCACTCGATTGAATGCCTCCTCAGATCGATCAAATGAATGAGGATAATCACAAGAAGCTTATGGAATTCTCTCAAGATAAAGTCGTTGATATTCAGGAGGCACGAGAATCATTCGGAAAGATAAATAAGATATCCAAAACCCGTTTTTGGATATGGTTTGATCGAATCTCGTCACATTCAATCGAACCTTAAGGATAAATCCAAACTTTTGGATCCTTATTTCTGAAAAAACTTTCTTGATTATTCTCCACTTCTCACTCGAGCGTTGCTCACTATAAATACCAGAGCCACGAGCAGAAGCAAAACACATACCTTTCAAAGCATCCAGGCGAACCAACTCGCTAGTTTTTATAGTTTCTTATGTTCTTCAATTTTCTTTTATTTCTATTTTGATTTGCTGTCAAAGGGAGAAATTGTTATCCGATGACCGAGAACATCATCCCGAGATCCGTATGTACTCACTGTCGGAGAAGGCTTCCCTCTAACTAGTAGAAATCAGACCAAGCAAACTCCCCACTCTCCAGTCGGACCAATCAAGGCATCTAGTTACTCACGGGGTCTCTCCCGGTGGAGGCTAGAGGAGCCACCCACCGGAGAAGCATCAAAATCTGGTCAACAGAGACCTAGGCAGCTGTTTTTGGAAAGAATAGTAGAGAGAGTTTTTTTAGAGCGACTCTCTCAAAACCCTCTTGACTTTTTTTCATCCTTTTTAAGTTGTGTTTGCACGTAGAGAGGTTTTTCCACCTTTTATTTCATATATTTAGGCTATAAATTATGGTGCGATTTTGTGTGCGGGGTGGGAGATTTTTTTGAGATTATCATTCGCATTTGATCACAAATCGCAGTTAGATACACTATTTTCGTGAATTATATTTGTGTTTTACTATTTCAGCCACACCGCAAACCTCAATCCACTCATTCTATACCACAAACCACTTTTTTTTTTTCCGTCTAAAGTTCATATATATTAAAACAAAGAGAACAAGTAAAAGGAAATACAGGGGAACTAAGCCAGATGCCAATGGATATACAATTCCATCGAAGTCAAGTGCCAAACAATCGAGATTGTTCGGTGACAAAAGCAAACCTAAACAAAAAATATTAATCTAAAGTACAAACTTGAATTCTCAATTGACAGATGGAAACAACACAACAGTTTGATTGAAAGAGTAAACTTGAAGACAATCCCTCCTTTAATTTCCAAGACTACCTCTCAAATAACGAACAAAACTCCATATTCCAGACAAGTATCTAAACAGAGTTCAATGAAACTCTAAACTTGCTCAAGGACAGGGTGTGACGGATGAGACCCTTGTGGAGCTTGCTAATTGCAGATCCCGAACCACCTGATGTGTAGAGACGAGGAGCGGAAGAAGCACACCGAAAAAGCTTACCTTCGTCTAGTCGAGTCGAAAGTAGACCTTGAACGGGTCCGGCAGGCTAACTCATCTACAACTTAAAATCAGACCAAAGATAGTCTCAACATAAGTCAAATCAAGAACCATGCATGTATCAAAGAAGAGAGATTAGGCAAGGTTTTAAGGAAAAAGCTTATAAAGATGAAGAGAGGGGACTAGAGATCTAGATCCGAATCAAGGAGATCAGCAAGGCCAAATTCCGATCCATAGAGGAGATCACTAAAGATTAAGAGAATCAAAACAATCAAAGACCGTTCTGATACTCCTAAACTCTAGATTTCAACCCAACTCAACTACTAGATCTCTAGAAATCTATTCTCGTCAAAAGAAAAAGCAAAAACCGAGAGAAAATACAGATAGCTATAGATGGGACCGGTTGCCGGCGCTGAAGGAGCCACCAGCAACCGGTCTAAACGGTGGATCTAACTTTTGATCAAGCGGTGCTGAAGAGAGAAGGGAGAGCAACTAGGTTTAGAGTATAAATGTGCAACAAACCACTTTACTATTCGGAACCTTAATTTGGATAAAGAAAAAGAAAAAAGGTGCATACATCTGTAATTCCTATTTCTATATTATCGGCATGTGCAAACGCAAAACTAACGGCCGACCGAAGACTTTTCTTTTTCACCCAATCATAAATGTCAAAATTTGTTTTTACTAATAGATCAAGTACAGATTTGATTAGTCGAGAAAAAAAGGTTTAGTTCAGACGATTTAGTTCAGGTCAACGTGTCTAGTGTCTCTTAGACATCTTTCCAAATAAACGCAACCAAACCCGGAACAGTTTCTTGCCATGGCGGGATCATCCACAGTCGAACAACTGCCACTGCAGTATCAAGTGTTCATCAATTTTCGTGGGGAGGATTTACGCAAAGGATTCGTCAGTCATCTTGAGGAGGCCTTGAAAGATGATGACATTAATGTCTTTATTGACGAACATGAAGAGAAAGGCCAAAATCTTGAAATACTGTTGACAAGGATAGAGGAGTCAAGAATCGCTCTAGCTATCTTCTCCGGGAAGTACACCGACTCAATTTGGTGCTTGAAAGAGCTGGCCAAGATCAAGGAGTGTGTGGAGAAAGGTAAGCTTGTGGCTATTCCCATCTTCTACAAACTGGACCCATCCACTGTACAAGGCGTGAGGGGAGAGTTTGGTGATGCATTCAGGGATCTGGCGAAGGGTCATGAGAAGGAGAAGAGGAAGGAGTGGAAGAAAGCTTTGGAGTCAATTCCTGAGATGACAGGATTCGTGATTGACGAGAAAAGGTACCGCCTTTTGACCTGTTCTGTCTAGACGGAGGTTCACTGTTGTAGATAGATTTAGGAACCTTTCATGGTGTTTCAGTAGTTAATTCCCTTACTTGTATCGCAGTAATGAGAGCAAAATGCTCAAGGAAATTGTCAAGTCCGTTAAGAGAGTGCTGCTCAACATTTCATCGGAGGGAAGCCAAATTGCCTCTTTGGATACATCTGGAAATGGCAGTGCTGCAACGGCCATTACTTCCTCAGGAGGTGAAAAGAACAAAACTTTTGGAAACCAACAACGCCTGAAAGAGTTGAAAGAGAAGTTGGATCTTGGAGATAAGAGTACTCGCATCATAGGAGTTGTTGGGATGCCTGGAATTGGTAAAACAACACTGCTGAAAGAGCTCTTTCGGATGTGGCAGTGTAAGTTTTCTAGGCACGCGTTTATGGATGATATCCGTGAAAATTCCAACGACTTTGAGCTAGATTGCTTTCCCACAATGCTCTTGGAAAAGCTAATACCGGAGTTGAAAAATCCTCAAATAGATGATTTCGAAGAGCCATACAGAGCTTACAAGGGTCTACTGGACAAACGCAAAGTTTTTGTTATTCTTGATGATGTGAGTAAAAGGGAACAAATATATGCTATTCTTGGGAAATATGATCTTTTCAAGAAACATGAGTGGATTGTAGATGGAAGTAGGATTGTCATTGTGACAAACGACATATCCTTAGTCAAGGGTCTAGTTCATGACACCTACGTGGTCCGGCAATTGAATCACAGAGACAGTTTACAGCTTTTTCGCTATCATGCATTTGATGATGATCAAGCCAATCATCCCAAGGGAGATTTTATGAAGCTGTCAGAAGAGTTTGCGCATTTTGCTAGAGGCCATCCACTAGCACTCAAGATATTGGGTAAAGAGCTTAATAAGAACAATGTCAAGTATTGGGAAACAAAACTAAAAATACTTGCTCAAAGTCCCAACACTTATATTGGAGAGGTCTTGCAAGTAAGTTACGATGAACTGAGTCAAGAGCAGAAAGATGCATTTCTCGACATCGCTTGTTTCAGATCGGAGGATGTGGATTATGTAGAAAGTTTACTGGCTTCATCTGATCCCTGGTCTGCTAGTGCAGTAAAAGTCCTCAAGAATAAGTTCCTGATTAATACTTGTGATGGCCGAGTAGAGATGCATGATCTACTGTATACATTTTCTAGAAACCTCGATCCAGAAGCATACACTAAAGATGGTAAAAGACAACGGAGGCTGTGGCACCATCAAGATATAATCAAGGGAGGTGAAATCAATGTACTGCAAAATAAAATGGTGAGGGTAGAAGTTCCTCTAGATTTTTACTTACATTTTTTTCTCTTTGCTAATGTCCTGNTAAAGTCCTCAAGAATAAGTTCCTGATTAATACTTGTGATGGCCGAGTAGAGATGCATGATCTACTGTATACATTTTCTAGAAACCTCGATCCAAAAGCATACACTAAAGATGGTAAAAGACTACGGAGGCTGTGGCACCATCAAGATATAATCAAGGGAGGTGAAATCAATGTACTGCAAAATAAAATGGTGAGGGCAGAAGTTCCTCTAGATTTTTACTTACATTTTTTTCTCTTTGCTAATGTCCTGTTTGTTGTTGTTGGTTTCTAGAAATCTGCCAATGTCAGAGGTATCTTCCTAGACTTGTCTGAAGTGAAAGGCGAAACAATCTTAGACTGCGACCACTTCAGAGGTATGAGAAATCTTCGGTATCTCAAGTTCTACAATTCTCATTGTCCTCAGGAATGTCAAACCAACAATAAGATCAACANTTGCGACCACTTCATAGGTATGAGAAATCTTCGGTATCTCAAGTTCTACAATTCTCATTGTCCTCAGGAATGTCAAACCAACAATAAGATCAACATCCCTGATAAACTTAAGCTACCATTGAAAGAGCTTCGATGCCTCCACTGGCTGAAATTCCCATTGGAGGAACTTCCAGATGATTTCAGTCCGAGTAATCTCGTTGACCTTAAGCTGCCATACAGTGAGATTAAGCAACTTTGGGAGGGTGACAAGGTGTGTCTCTAAATTATGTAGTGATGGATTTTGTGAATGATTAAATGTGTTTTTTTTCACTGGTGGCTGACTGTTTTGTTGTCACAGGATGCATCTTTCTTAAAGTGGGTTGATCTCAATCACTCGAGTAAGTTGTGCAGTTTATCAGGGTTGTCAAAGGCCAAAAATCTTCAGAGATTGAACCTTGAAGGCTGCACAGCACTAAAAACGTTGCCAAGTGGTATGGAAAAGATGAGAAGTCTTGCTTTCCTGAATCTGAAAGGGTGCACAAGTCTCAGTTCTCTACCAGAGATGAGTTTAATTTCTCTGAAAACTCTTACTCTGAGTGGCTGCTCAAGTTTTACGGAATTTCCGTTGATATCAGAAAATATAGAAACTCTATACTTAGATGGAACAGCAATAAGTCAGCTTCCTAAAAACATGAAGAAGCTCCAGAGACTTGTTGTGCTGAATATGAAAAACTGTACAAAGCTCCAGAAAATCCCAAGCCGGGTTGGTAAGCTGAAAGCTCTTCAAGAACTGATACTCTCTGATTGTATACATCTCAAGGATTTCCCATCAATCAACATGAGCTCTTTAAATATTTTACTTTTGGATGGGACAGCCATAGATGTGATGCCACAAGTACCTTCACTGCAGTATTTGTGTTTAAGTAGAAACGATAAGATCAGCTGCCTGCCTGCTAGCATCACTCAACATTCTCAACTAAAATGGCTGGATTTGAAGTATTGTAAGGGTCTTATATCTGTTCCAGAGCTTCCGCCAAATCTTCAGTGCTTAGATGCACACGGTTGTAGTTCGTTGAAGACAGTTTGGAAGCCTCTGGCCCGTATCATGCCAACAGAGCAAAACCATTCCACTTTCATTTTTACCAACTGTGAGAACCTGGAACAAGCTGCAAAGGATGAAATCACATCGTATGCTCAAAGGAAATGCCAGCTGCTGTCGTATGCTCGTAAACGCTACAATGGGGTCTCTCACCCTCTCTCTGCGTTTCTCTCTGTATCTCTTGCTCAAATTCTTGTATTTCAGAGAAACTCTTCAGTTTTGTGATTTTCCTTATTTTAACTTTACAGGGTCTTGTTTCAGAGGCTTTGTTCAGCACTTGTTTTCCTGGATGTGAAGTGCCTTCGTGGTTCTGTCATGAAACAGTTGGATCCGAGCTAGAGGTAAACCTCCTTCCACATTGGCATGACAAAAGGCTTGCCGGAATAGCTCTGTGTGCTGTAGTCTCATTTTCTGACTGTCAAGAGCTGATCAACCGCTTGTCAGTGACCTGCACCTTTAAAGTAAAAGTTGAAGACACGTCTTGGATCCCGTTTACTTGTCCAGTAGGAAGTTGGACCAGACAGGGAGACGGAAAAGAAAAGATTGAGACAGACCATGTCTTTATTGGCTATGCCAGTTGCCCATATACCATAAAGTGTCCTGAAGACGAGAACTCTGATAAATGTTGTTCTACCGAAGCTTCTCTGGAGTTTACGGTGACAGGCGGTCCAAGTGAGAAAGGAAAATTCAAGGTGTTGAAGTGCGGTTTAAGTTTGGTTTATGCAAAGGATAAAAGCAAGAACATTTCTAATGAAGCAAAATATGATATCCCAGTCGAAATGAGTTTTNTAACATTTCTAATGAAGCAAAATATGATATCCCAGTAGAAATAAGTTTTCAAGAAACTTCAAATGGGGTTGATGGAGTAGCAAAGAAAAAGAAAAGAAAAAGAGGTGATGATGAACGGCCAAAGAAAAAGAAAAAATTACCAAGGGATGATAACATACAGTGTCAATCAAACTGTGATGCGAGTGAACTCCAAGAAGGAAAGATAAATTCAGTGGTCAGGCAACTAGTTTAAAATCTCCATTCTCCAGGGGAAAGATGAATCTGGTCCAGGTGAAGCACATTCTTGCACAAAACTCCAAGTCGTAATGAAGAATACCAGCCTTACTAGAGATGTGATTCAATTCAAAGGCTTGGCAATGTCAGAGGAGAAACAAGTTATCGGTATGGTGTATCACCAGATAGGGATACTGATGAAATTGGTGAAACAAATCCTTCACTGAATCCTTCGCATACTCATAGGGAACAAAATCAAATGCAAAAAGGGACATATCAGCCATTATGTTATCCTGGTTTGGAGTTGGTGTTCGCGAGGCCCAGACGCCTTGTCAAGTTACAGCGTAGAAAGGTAACCTTTTATTAGTAGTATCCTTGTGTTTCTGTTTCTGTTTCTGGTTCAAGTTAATATCAGGTTCTTGTTTATTATTTTCGGGTATGACTAGTATTTAAGCTCTTGGTAAGACTCTTGTTACGGTTGAATGAAGAAGCTCTTTATTCACAAAGCTCCCACTTATAATGTGAAAAGGGTAATCTTTCGTGCAAGCAGATTATTCTAACCTCCATCTTATTCTATCACCAGAGAGGGATACTGTCAAGGTGCATCTGAAAATGCAGAAATCGCGCTAAGCCCAATATTCATTTACAAAGTGAAATCAGTACTAAAGTCAGGGATCAAGACACTAGACGAAGACGTTGGCATTTGTTTCCTGCAAGATTGGCTTGATCTCTGAGGAGAAAAGGTAAAGTCTCTGTAAAGTTAAGATCTACACAGCAAGAATATTTTGCTTGGTATTTCATTCTCCCTTTGTGTTTACAATGAGCCAAAATCTAAAAAGCTAATATCTGAACGCACAAGCCCTTATTATGTGACAACTGACCCAAATTTTTTTTTCTCATTCATTTTTCCTAACAGAAAACTTGAGCACATTGCGAAGAGTGAAATCTTTAGGTTGATAAGGTCGAGCTATATCCAGAGCTCGAACCATATTTTTTATCTTATATCTACTGTATATTGGATGCTAACGGCCATAAATAACAGGTACAAAATTCTCAGACGAAAACAACCTTTCTAGAGGCTATGGAGGAATCCGATAAAAGCAAAAACTGGTTCGTATAAATACATAAAGTTACAACACATCAGATTCACAGACCCATCATCTATGTTTGTACACTTTTTTTTCACACATTGTTAGAAATTTCAGAAAGGAGTTCTAGAAATCAGACCCCCTTTTTTTAATTCTTTTAGGTTTTGGTATAATAATATATAATTAGTGGTTAAAAGAAAAGAAAAGAAAACACACGCATGAAGTAAACTTGATTTTCCAGTCAAGTTCAGTTCAAAATATTTGGAAATTCTGATAATTCTACGTGTTTTAATTCCAAACTTGTAGCACTTTGTTGTTTTACCAACTGAGAGAATTGTGTCGTTTCAGACCTTATTTCTCTTATACCAGTGCCTTCAAGATTTAATTCATTGATGGTCCATACAACTCTAGGAAAACGTTTGATCCTGTTGCAGCCAGAAAGATTAAGATGTTGGAGACGTTCTAGCTTATCAGTGACTGGTATGCTCTCCAAGTTCTTGCAATCTCGAAGATCGATTTCCTCAAGGCAATGTGCTTCGGAGAGTACTTCAGCTTCAACCAGTGACTCTAAGTGCCCAAGGTTGATCCTCTTCAACCTGGAGAAGCTCT
>OVAP01005527.1:0-12925 GCA_900406295.1 Aurinia saxatilis | reverse complement strand
GCTCACATCGGGTGGCACCCGATGCCAACGACACAGGAAATGTCATCTTTGGGCCTTAGAATGCATCTAGCATCGGGTGCTCACATCGGGTGGCACCCGATGCCAATGACACAGGGAAAGGCATACTTCTTCCTTCATCTTTGCTTGATCCTTTCCTTGTTTGCTCATATCTTGATCCTTTGTGCACCTTGCCCAAGCTCCACCATGTCCAAAATAGCTCAAGAAGTACCTAAATCATGCAAATATGCTATGCAAATGCAAGAATGCAAGTCTAAGTACTAAATGCAAGTCTAAATGCACAAAGTAGCCAAATGCAAAGTAAACTATCAACAAATGAGTCAAAACTAGATCAAAATGAGTGTAAAACAACCATGAAATCAGTCCTAAAATGCAACATATCAAGGGTCATATAGCCGGATTCATCGTCTACATCACAATAACCACCTTCATCTTGTTGTTCTTCAGCCTCATCATCATCATCATCATCAACAGCTTCTTCTTCTTCTTCTTCTACCACAATGTTTCGGTTGGCTAATGTTTAAGGTTGTGAGGTAGTTTGTTGGGGATGCATGAATTGAGGTTGTGGGGGAGGAGTGAATTGAGGTTGGACGACATTTGCAGAGATTCGGTGACGTTGCGGCGGAGGCAGAGTCACCTAGTCATCCCCTTCGGGATTCAGATCTTGTCCGGTGTGCAGGTACTGTGGGGGGAGTCGCCGATGGGTCACTGACTGTGGAGAACCGGCTAACGACGTCGGCATGGGGGAAGCAGAAGAGGCCCGAGTGTGGGAGCTGTCTCTTTTCACCAAAAAGGTTCCGCCTCTCCCCACATATCATCCGCCTCTCCCCACAGCGGCACGTACTTTCGCCTGAGACGCCTGAGAACCATCACCTTTTGGCTGAGACGCCTGAGATCCGTCTCCTTTCCCCCCCATTCGACTGAGAAGCCTGAGATCCACCACCTTTCGGTTGAGACGCCTGAGATCCACCACCTTTTGGCAAGAGTTTTTCCCGCCACGACCATTCTTAGATCTTATTGGAGCCATTATATAGAAATTAGGGTTAGGATTTGTGGTTCGAGAAATGAGAGATCGGACAGGTGAATCTCGTCGAGATTTTGGAGAGAAAAAGAGAGGAGGCGGATGTGAAATTAAGGAAAACTGAAGAAAATTGGGGTTGCTAGGTTTATATATTAAATGATAAAGTGACAACATTGCGACTAAATATAGGTCGCAATATATTGGTGACAATGCTGTCTCAATTAATAAAGCCTAGTCACAATTTAGTTGCATTATAGTCGCAATAAACCTCTAAATACTACTAAAGCCAAAATATAATTCTACATGAAAATTACTTAAAAATGAAGAATTAATGTTTAGAAGCTGTAATATGGATATCTAAATTAAAGTTACTATGATAATACATAATTCTTAAAGTGTTAAAATCAAGGTTCTTGGAAATATGAGAAATGATTATTTTTTGTTGCAAATCAGTCACATTTTTTTTAAGTAGTCACAAAAAAGTCACAGTTATTGTGACTAAAAAGCGACCATAGTCACCATTAGTCATAATGTGGTCACAAGTCAGTCGAAAATTAATCAAAACAATCACATTTTAGTCGCAACTTCTGGTGACTGTCACAATTTGGTCGCAATCATAGTGACTACTTTGTGACTAATCTGCAAGTGTAGTGTTAAATCCGTTGCATTGTAGCCTGAATTTCACGTTTAAATACTTCTAATTATAAAATTCTAAAGTAAAAACCATAATAATTAACACCACAAGATTCAAAATGTTTATATGACTTATTTGGAGGTGTTTTGGGTTGGATAGTAGTTGAAGATCATGTTTTTTAAAAAAAATGCAATAGAGGGATATGTATAACATATAAGGATGTTTGTTTACATCATAAACTTGAATATGAACTTTCATAAACAATTTACCTAGAAATGAATAAATAATGTTTAAAATCTTTAATTCGGATATCTAAAACTTAGTAAATGGAAAAACATAATTATTCAAGTTTTAAAAACAAGATTCTTGATAATATTAAAATAGTTGTTTTTTGTTGCAAATTGATATAACTCGTATTTTACCGGCTTTTATGATAATAAACTTATACTTATATTTATTTAGAGTCTATATTATTATTATTATTACAGTCCAAAATAGTCATTTTAGGTGCATGGACGAGTTTTGGAGCTTTGGAAAAGATAGCTGTGTCGATCGACACCACCCCGGTGTCAATGGACACCCTACGGAGAATCAGCCACTTTCCATAAATCTCAAGACCAAGATTTATCCCTATTCTTTTATGCTAATTTCTTAAACCTAAAATTCGTCATGAACCTTATAAATACTTTTCTACAGCCATTGTTTAGGAGAATGCATTATTATTCCTTGGAGAGAGTTTTGGGAGAAGATTTCTTAAACCCTTCTTATTGAATTATTATTGCTTTCTTTCAATTATTGCATGATGAATTGCTTGGCTATGCTTGAGTAGTTCATTAGTTAGGTTTAGTGTTCTTAAACTATGATGAATTTCTTTTAACCATAGCATAAGTTGTGTACCATTGATTTAACTTTTCTCTTAGATTGTTCTTAATGCTATGCTTTAAGGTGGCCATCTAGAGTTTAGATTATAGGGATTTATTATGAATGAGAGTGCTAATAAATTTCTGGAATCAATCTTAAGACAGCTAGCTATCTTTTCTCAAAGAGATTTGGTTTTGAATAGTTAGTGAACAAATTGAATAGGTTTGATAATGCTAATTTGAGTTCCATAGGATTTCTCAGCGAGAGTTGGTCTTTCTAGGGTTTAAATTAAGGTAGTAAGTCTCAGTGAGAGTTGGATTTGCTTGATAGAATTGTTCATGTTGTAGAGTTAAGGTTTACATAATTTCTGCACGAAGGGTGTCGATCGACACCACATCAGTGTCGATCGACATTGTCCATAGTTCGGTTCAGATTTGAGTCTAGTTGAAGTTCCCAAGGCCTAGCATTTTTTTTTAATTGATCTAAACCATCTAAAATTATATATTTTGTGTTAGTTAGTAAAACACAAAGCCAACATCCTTGCTTAAATTTAGAATTTATTTAAAGTAGTTTGTTTAGTTTTTTTTTATCTTTGTGGATTCGATCCTTAAGTACTATAACTGATAATTGTTGTGCACTTGCAGTTATAAATACGTAGTGTAAAGCTTTGTGTATCATGTTTTTGGCGCCGTTGCCGGGGACCAAATTAACTTGCATACTAGTTTACCGAATTCTATTTTTGCCTGTTTTCTTTGGTTTTATTTTATTTTATTTATTTATTAAGTAGTTTACTTTTGATTTTATTTTTGGTGTTTCAGGAAAAATAATCACAATGGGTGAAAGCAACAACAACATCAATGTTGCACTTCTTGAGGAGATAAGGAAGATGCATGAGGAAATAAGACAGCTGCGCACTAATTCTCAACAAGCTGTCTGCATCGGAGCTTCAGATACTCCACACTCGTTCTACTCAAACCGGGCAGCCATTTGTCCTGCTCGTGTCCGTGGTCAGAACAATGAGGTCACGCCTCTGATGATTGCCTTGGTGAAGCAAAATCAGTTCCATGGCCATGTTCATGAGACCCCGATGGATCATATCGATGATTATGAACGTATGTGCAACACCATCACCATNGATAAGGAAGATGCATGAGGAAATAAGACAGCTGCGCACTAATTCTCAACAAGCTGTCTGCATCGGAGCTTCAGATACTCCACACTCGTTCTACTCAAACCGGGCAGCCATTTGTCCTGCTCGTGTCCGTGGTCAGAACAATGAGGTCACGCCTCTGATGATTGCCTTGGTGAAGCAAAATCAGTTCCATGGCCATGTTCATGAGACCCCGATGGATCATATCGATGATTATGAACGTATGTGCAACACCATCACCATTGGAGCTCCTAGTGACTACATCATGTGCATGCTCTTTCCCTTCTCACTTACTGATAAGGCGGAGAAGTGGCTCAAGTCTCTACCTCCAGCATCTCTTCGCACTTGGGCAGAGATTAGAGCAGCCTTTCTTGACCGTTTCTTCACAAAGTCTAACACAATGTCTTTGAAGAGTATGATCACAAGTTTTCAGCAATTCTCCGATGAATCCTTTCGTGAAGCATGGGCAAGATTCAAGGAGTACAAGATGAAGTGTCCTCATCATGTCTACACCGATGAGCAGCTGGTAGGCCTCTTTTATGATGGTGTAAATTGGGACTACAAGAATGCCCTCAACTCGGCCATCAATGGTGATTTTATGACACAAACGAAGGATGGTGCCTACAAGTTGATTGAGAACTTGGCTGCGAGCTCTTACAACCGTGGAGTGGAGTATGAAAGGCCCAAGATGGTGAACAATATTGAAGCTCAAAGGATCGAAGAACTTCATCACAAGCTCGACTTCTTGATGAGTGGAAATAAAAAGAGTGTCTGATTTGCTGATGTTGATGCTGTCCACAAGGAAGAGGAAGAGAAGGATGTTGCTTATGTTGGAAATTCTGGCCAACACTTCTACAACAAGCCTTTCGCTGGAGGATATCAAAAGTCAATTGGAGAAGGGAGAAGCTATGGCAACACTTCTTACAACTCTCCACAAGCACAAGATAATGAAACAAAGTCTATGCTAGAACACGTTCTTGAAGGCCAGCAAAAGATGACTGTAGGATTCAATGGGAAGCTTGACGATCTCTACAGTAATCTTAATGGGAAGTACGATCAGCTGGCTGCACATCAAAAGAAAACTGACCTCCAAGTAGCTCAAATGACCGAGACAATTCGAAGGCAAGAAGGTCTCCTTCCATCAAAGACATATCAAAACCAAAAGAAGTTTGTCAACTGTATTACCATGAGAAGTGCAGAGGATGCGGTTGATTTGCTTGAGGCAATGCGTAGGAGTGATGGGGACCAAGAGGAGTTTCTTTGGGTTAAAGATGATGAAATTTCGGCTGTAAAACAGAGCAGTGTCGATCGACACTCACCTAGTGTCGATCGACACCCCTCAGGAAATTTCATGACAGACTCTGTTTCAAGACTTCGTGTCGATCGACACCAAAGTCAGTGTCGTTCGACACTCCCCAGTATCGACGTTCATGCCGTAAAGTTCTCGACCCCAGCTCGATCCCAGCTCGACAGCACATGTGAAACAGCTCAGAAAGACATGGTGTCGATCGACACCACTGAGGGTGTCGATCGACACCCCCTGCATAAATAGTTTCTAGTGACTTGTTCTTCATCAAATGCCACATATCGACTTTCTACAACCCCTGAACTAGTCTACAAACCTCATGTTCCTGCTCTAGACCCTCTTATGAAGTCTGAGAAGGAACGAGAGAATGAAATTAAAGCTTGTCAACAAGCTATCTTAAGGAATGTGATCAAAGAGTCTACTTCGTACAGCTTCATAAAGAATTCTCCGGTCATAAAGGGATTCATCAAGCAGCTGAGTGTCACTAAGGTCGGCATTGAGGATTGCGTTCAAACAGTTCTTAAGGAGGTTATTGCAATCAATGTTAGTCTCATGAAGATTGCTAAATAAGCACCCTCTCCGCCCACCCTTAAGACTCTTGTAAAGATGGATTTTCCGGGCAGATTTGTCTTCGATTGTTCAATCAAAGGTATGCTCATGAAGAATTCTTTATGTGATACTGGTGTCACTGTGAATGTGATGTCGCAGGCTGTCGTTCAAAGACGTGGTCTTCCTTGCCAACAAACTTCGATGACACCGATAATCGTGGCAACCTCTTCATCGGTGAATGCTACGGGCTTTGTTCCGAATGTGATGCTTCAAATTGGAGATTGTCTAGTGCCTTCTGATTTCTACATTATAGACATCAATGAGGGCATCAATCGACTATTGATTCTCGGTTCTTCATTCCTTGCCACTGTTAGAGTTGTTATGGACTATCCGAACTAACGAGTCTTCTTCTTCAAGATCAACACAAAGGTCTTCTATCACTTTAATACTAAAGGAAAAACCTCTTGCAAGGCCATTCACCATGATGAGAAGCTAGACTCAGCCCCTACTGATGCTCTCAAGGCAGTCCCAACCGTCATCAAAGACACTCCGACCATCGACAAATCCTCTAAGGCAAAGAATGTTCGATCTTCAAAGCCATTTTCTACAATCAAAATTGTCATTCCAGAGGAGTTCAAAGACATGGGAGATGATGTTATCAAGGATCAGTTGCATGCTATGATGGTCCTCTTTCCTTAAATCTCTTCGTGGCAAGTCAAAGGCGGTGTACTCGCAGCGAACGGAAAATTTCAAAGGTTTCTATATGATCCACCATGAGTCACCATCCACACAATAGTCAGGCTAAAGACTAAAAATTAAGCGCTTTGTGGAAGGCAAGCCACTTGTGAGTGTTTTACTATCTATACTATTTATTTTAATTATTTTGGTGTTTTTGAATTTTTAAAAATAATTCGGATTTTCAAAAAAATTTATTTTAATTTTATAAAATCTGCTGGATTTTTCTAGGATTTTAAATATTATTTTCATGATTTTCATATTATATATTATTTAATACGGTTTTTATACTATAAAAAATATGTTATTTCAAAATAAATCAAATTTGTGGCCAGTGACTTTAGTGTCGTTCGACCATCCACTCTCATCGCACGATTCCATTGGTGTCGATCGACACCATCATCAGTGTCGATCGACACCCGACGCAGGAACAGAGGTAAGTGTTTCTAATTTTGGCCTTTTCGATTTATACTTCTTTCCTCTCTCTCCTCGAGATTTTTACTCACTGGGGACAATGAAGTTCAAGTCTTAGGGAGGAATATACTGATGTATTTTTCTTTGTCTTTGTTTATTTGTTATATTTCCAAAAAAATATTTTTATCGAGCCGTTTTATCGAGTCAAAAGCAGTTTTAAACTATGATTTTTTGCTTGGTTTATTGGCTTGTGTCTTTTTCAGCTAAGTGACCATCACTTGTGAGATGAACTCAAAGAAAAGACTATTGAAAAATCCAGAGGCCAATTGGTACTTCAAAGACATCCATGCTAAGTTACGAAACACCAAACGGTTGGAGCTTATTGCACCTCTTCAATGTGATCAATGCACTAGGATTTTATTCTTCCATTCATGCTTGCCAAATTCAACAAGTAAGAGAACTCATTCATTACTCTCCGTTTCGAAAAAGTGGACTTACTTTTTGGAAAAGTATTGGGGGTGTACCCATACTATTAGAAGCTTTAAGTTTTAGAGATCAAAGTCAAAAAGACCTACAGAAAAAGAAAAAAAAAACGAAAAAGAAGAAAGGAAAAAAGGAGAAACAGAAAAAAGCCTCAATATGTCAATGTAAATTTTTATATAGTATTATTGTTACTCAAGTCTGGGGGAGTGTAGTGAATATTTCTGTTCAAGCGTGGGTTTGTCAAACGTCGAATGGGAAGAGAGTCTAGAATGCATTGGGATCGGAAGAAGAGACAAGCTATGAAAATGGCATCGCCTTCGTAACAAGGATGTGGGTTTATTTGGATGCTAAGGAAATCTTTGGAGAAGTACAAGGCGGTCAAATTCTGGATTAGTCAAGCAAGTGTGTGGATTACTAAGTTGGTTAAAATAATATCAATCCTCCAAGCAAGGTGAGTTTTATATTTTCAAACCTCTTTCACAGTTTGGTTTATGTTTTGCTTGAGGGCAAGCAAAGGCTATATCTGGGAGAGTTGATATATCTCGTATTTTACCGGTTTTTATGATAATAAACTTATATTTATATTTATTTTACAGTCTATATTACTATTATTAGATTCCAAAAGAGTCATTTTAGGTGCATGGGCGAGTTTTGGAGCTTTGGAAGGATTTAAAAGAATTATGGAGCAAAAATAGAACAAGTTTGAAGAGACGAAAAAGGAAACAAAACGAATATGGAAATTCAGGAGATGGTGTCGATCGACACCACCCCGGTGTCGATCGACACCCTACGGAGAATCAGCAACTTTCCATAAATCTCAATACCAAGATTTTTCCCTATTTTTTATGCTAATTTCTTAAACCTAAAATTCGTCCTGAACCTATAAATACTTTTCTACATCCATTGTTTAGGAGAATGTATAATTATTCCTTGGAGAGAGTTTTGGGAGAAGATTTCTTAAACCCTTCTTATCGAATTATTATGCTTTCTTTTAATTATTGCATGATGAATTGCTTGGCTATGGTTGAGTAGTTCATTAGTTAGGTCTAGGGTTCTTAAACTATGATGAATTTCTGTTAACCATAGCTTAAGTTATGTACCATTGATTTAACTCTTCTCTTAGATTGTTCTTAATGCTATGCCTTAAGTTGGCCATCTAGAGTTTATATTATAGGGAATTTATTATGCATGAGAGTGCTAATAAATTGCTTGAATCAATGTTAAGAGAGCTAGCTATCTTTTCTCAAAGAGATTTGGTTTAGAATAGCTAGTGAACAATAATGCTAATTTGAATTCCATAGGATTTCTCAGCGAGAGTTGGTCTTTCTAAGGTTTAAATTAAGTTAGTAGGTCTAAGCGAGAGATGGATTTGCTTGATAGTATTATTCATGTTCTATAGTTAAAGGATGCATAGTTTTTGTATGTAGGGTGTGGATCGACACCACATCAGTGTCGATCGACAGTGTCTGTAGTTCGGTTCAGATTTGAGTCTAGTTCAAGTTCCCAAGGCCTAGCGTTTGTTTTAATTGATCTAAACCCTCTAAAATTACATATTGTTTGCGTTAGTTAGTAAAACACAAAACCAACATCCTTGCTTAAATTTAGAATTTATTTAAATTAGTTTGTTTAGTTTTTCAGTCTTCGTGGATTCGATCATTAAGTACTATAACTTATAATTGATGTGCACTTGCAGTTAGAAATACCTAGGGTAAAACTTTGTGTATCAAGTTTTTTTTCAGTCACATTTTTTAAAATGTAGTCGCAAAAAGGTCACAATAATTGTGACTTAAATTCGACCACAGTCACATGTAGTCATAATGTGGTCACAACTCAGTCGCAAGTTTAACATCTAAAATTTCATAAACTATTTCAGTCGCATTTTAGTCACAACATTTATTAAGTGTCTTAATATTGTCACAATATTAATGACTACATAATGACTAATTTCTAAATGTAGTCTCAAATCAGTTGCACTGTAGTCTCAATTTCACCTTTACATACTTGTAATTCCAAAACTTTAATGTAAAAACTCTAATATTTAACAGTACAATATTCAAAATGTTAGTATGACTTATTTACATGTGTTTTGTGTTGGATAGTAGTTGAGGATCAAATTTTTTAAAACATGCAATGGATGTATATGAATAATATGGATGTTTTGTTTACATCATAAACTTCAATATGAAATTTCAAAAAAAATTTACCTTCAAATGAAAAAATAATGTTTAAAAGCTTTAATATGGATATCTAAAACTTAGTAAATGAAAATACATATTTATTAAAGTGTTAAAGTCAAGATTCTTGATAACATGAAAAGATGGTTGGTTTTTTGTTGCAAACGAGTCACATTTTTTAAAAGTAGTTACAAAAAGTCACAAATATTGTGACAAATAAGCGACCCAAATCGCATTTAGTCATAATGTGGTCACAAATCCGTCGCAAAATTAAGCACTAAAATTTCATAAACTACATCAGTCGCATTTTAGTCGCATTTGTTTAGTAAGTGTCTCAAATCAGTTGCAGTGTAGTCTCAATTTCACCTTGACGTACTTGTAATTCCAAATTTTAAATGTAAAAATCCTAATATTTAACATTACAATAGTCAAAATGTTAATATCAATTATTTACATGTGTTTTGTGTTGGATAGTAGTTGAAGATCAAGTTTTTAAAAACATGTAATGGATGTATATGTATAATATGAATGTTTTGTTTCCATCATAAANATATTTATAATATGAATTTTTTTTTTCCATCATAAACTTAAATATAAACTTTAAAAAAAAAAAAAAAAAAACCTTGAAATGAAAAAATAAATAAAAGCTTTAATATGGATATCTAAAACTTAGTAAATGAAAATACATAATTATTAAATCGTTAAAATAAAGATTCTTGATAATATGAAAAAATGGTTGGGTTTTTGTTGCACATGAGCCACATTTTTTAAACGTAGTCACAAAAATGTCACAATAATTGTGACTAAAAAGCGACCATAATCGCTTTTAGTCAAAATATTATCACAAATCCGTCGCAATATTAACCCCTAAACTTAAATTTCATCAACTTATACTACATTTCCATTTAGTTGCATATAATTTCTATTAAGATTCAGTGTTTCATTCAGTATAGTTTAGATATAAATAACATACACTTAAAGTCACAATTTGTCGCATTTTTCTGCCTTAGCAAAATAAATATAAAATTAGAAGGCAGCAACTATATTTGAAGTCACAAAATGGTCGTAATGTTTCTGTAACTACACTCGTAGTCACAAAATGGTCGTAATCCTTTATGTGATTATAAATATAGTCGCAAAATGGTTGCATATTTTAGGACTAATAAACAACTATTCATTTTAGTAACAAATTAGTCACATATCCGTTGCAATTTTGCCACCAATTTCCGACTTTTTGTTTTAGTCGTATATTACCAACTACATTGCGACTACGTTATTTCTGGTCTTAAATCAGTCGCAATGTAGTCACAATATTATTATAGTTAGTTAATAGTGATTTCAACTATATATTTTAACCTAGAATATTTACACTAGCTACTACCCTGAATAATTCAAACCGTGATCCTCTGATGCATTGCCTTACTTCCTAACGCCTATATTTCTTGATTAGTCACGTTTTATTTTGTTTTAACATTTTCAGGCATTCATCGATCGACCGCATTATCTGCAATCAACCGAAAGGTGCTTTCATCGATCGACCAGTTAATATTGTCGATCGACCAAAAACCAAAACCACATCACATTGTTGCTTAGCTGGAGTGAACTTGGATGTGCTACTGCGTACACTCTGCTCCCTGTGGATTCGACCTCTAAATACTACTACGAGACATGTGTGCTTGCATGACCTATTTTGGGCTAAAACTAAAACCCCCCATCAATTCCCGCGACCGAAACATCATCATTCTGGTCGTGGAATGTCATCGAAACACTTTCCACGACCCATCAAACATGCTTGGGTCGCAGGTTCTCCTCACATGGAGTTCCCGCAAACCAAACATTATCATCCGAGTCGCGGAATGTCATCGAAACACTTCCTGCAACCCAACAAACATGCTTGGGTCACATGTTCGTTTCACATGGAGTTTCCGTGACCCAAACGACATTATTTGGGTCATAAAATGTCGTCAAAACGCTTCTCGCGGCCCATACGTTTGTTGTAGCTCATGGGATAGCTTCAATCATCAAGTTCAATGTCATTCTGTGGATCAAATCAACTCAATTAACTTAGTTCAAATGAGAACATGCGATCCACAAAGCAATCTTAACTTATACCATCAGGAAATACGACCCATATAATTGAGTGACAATCCATGAGTCCAGCGACACTCTCGACAAGCTAAACAGTCCAATACTTCCTTATGGGCCGACCTCCAAACAAACCTTTCGATAGATCATGCACCGACATACTAGAATATTCGGTGACATATCTATAAAAAGGAAGTTTTCCTTTGTTTCACAACGAAAAGGAAAAGTTGCGAAGGATCATCGGAAAAATGGAAATTGTTTGATGCACATCAGAGAAATGGAAACTATCCAATAAAATATTTACGAGGAAAGGGAAGGCGGCCCATGTCGGAAAGGGAAAACCTAGGTCTTAGGACGGTTTATCTAGGAGTATAAAATAGATTACTCGTCACAACTCATAATGTATCTTTCAACTCATTAGAGCTCTTGCAACATAAAATTTGTGGCTGCAAGTGGCCTTTTCTTACTATCAATAAATATACTAGCTTTCTATCTTTTTCCTTCTTTTTAGTTCGTGTTCTCTTACTTGCAAGTGATTCATACATAGAGAGTCGGTAATTCTTAAAAATTTTGTTTGACAAATTTTGGTTGTGTAAATTTCGGTATACACTTAGTCTCAAATTTCAAGGTTGGTTACAGTTTCCTATGTGTCACTTTTGTATTGGTTTTAAATTTTATGATTTATTATATAAATTTTTAAGGCACTCCAACTGATAGAGGTTGCTCATAGTACATAACCAATTTATCATATCATGCAAATTTGGAAGTGGGTAGATATTTTTATTGCGTATTTCCTTAAGTACGAGGATACTGTTCTTATTTTTATAAAGAGACATTATTGATCTTGTTAACTAGTCCTGAAACATTTAGTAGCTGACAGATTTAAATTTGTATATTGGGGTATGATATATGTAAATCTTACATTATAAGGATTTTATGTAATTTGGGAATAGGAAACTTAGACTTGTATAAATATCAAAGACATGTACATTAATAAAACAAGCCATCTAAAATATTTCATGGTATCAGAGCTTAACCTTGACCAAAATAAATCTGTTTTTCTCTTTTGATATAGCCGCCGCAGGGACACACTTCTGAAATACCCTTTGAACCAAAAAAAAATTCTACATACCCTTTCATTAATCTATATACCCCCACTTTATTCTACAATAAATATTTCCTCATCTCTACCCTTCCTTCTTTTTTATTTTATTAATTCAAATCAACTACCTAATAAATCATATTTAATTTTACATTAAAATCTCAACAACCAAAACTAAAACTAAATTAAAAAAAAAAAAACTTCTCTTCTCCCTCTCCTTTCTCTGTTTCACGCCAAGAACATAGAGATTTTTTTTTTCTTCATTCTTTTGGTTATTTCTTCCTTCTTTTTAATTTTATTAATTCAAATCAACTACCTAATAAATCATATTTAATTTTACAATAAAATCTCAACAACCAAAACTAAAACTAAATTAAAAAAAAAAAACTTCTC
>OVAP01005525.1:0-12925 GCA_900406295.1 Aurinia saxatilis | reverse complement strand
AAAATGTGTTTGTGACAAAAAAAAAAAAAGACTAGTCATGCCGTTTCATTAAAGCTTTGACCATATACGATGTATTAGACTCAAAACACACCCACAAATGCAACATATATTTCGATTTGATTCGATATACACATATTGTTGTCGGTCTATTTGTTTTTTTAACCGAAAACCATAATTGCATTTGGTTTCATTTTAATCTTTGTAGATTTCAGCTATAATAAAATTCACAATAATTAAATTAAACAATAAAACTTATCTCTAACATTAGATAAAATCATTAATGAAAACATAAAATCTTTAAAGACAGTTTTGCAATCCCAAATTAATCGGTCCTACTATTGGATCCTCGAAGCACAATAATTCGTAAATTCAAATTCTACAACTATTGTGATTTAATCTGATTAGGTATACACTTATTAGCAGACGCTTAGTTTATGAATAATAGCAGCACATTTTTGTAAGTTCCAAACTGTGGTTTTGTTGCGCCTCTTAGCATATACCATTGTTTGTTCACCAATCTCTGATTTGCTCCAAAGCAAAAACAGTGAATTCAATGTGATCACCAATCTTCACAAGTGTGCATGTGGGGATCTCAGAAATGTTTATTATATTTTTGGTATAGTTTCCTTTATTAAGGAAACATATTTGGATTGGGATTTGTTTGCTTTCCACAAATTCTATTTTGCTTTAAAGCCTCACAAAAAATATCCAGTCCATGATCAGGTAATGCCCATGGCTTTGGCTTTTCCCGCCTGCGTGCCGTCCACCTCCTTCCATGGCGCTAAAAGCGATTACTGCCTCTTGGGTCTCTACCCTCAATCTCGGAGACCTTCTCTTTCCATCAGGTGGGTTCCACCTAAATTCTCTTCTTTCGATTTCATCTTTAGATTAGCTCCCCGGATTGATGAAAATTCTGCTGCCTTTTTGCTTGAACAACGATATATGTATGTGGAATTAGCTAAACTCGAAAAGGTTCCATAGATTTGATGGGATTCTGAAAAAGACACTATCTTGGTATGGTGTAGTAGTTGTTGTAATGGAGTTTGATTTTGTGGGAGGTATGCATATGTACTGTTTTTAGGTGCCAATCTACTAATACCAAAGAGCCTAAGACTGGTGGTAACATTTTGGACAATGCTAGCAACCTTCTTACAAATCTCTTGAGTGGTGGAAGTTTAAGCTCAATGCCTACTGCTAAAGGCGAAGTCTCTGATTTGTTTGGAAAGCCTCTTTTCTTGTCCCTTTACGACTGGTTCTTGGAGGTACAACAACTCATCTTTCTCTATGCTTTGCTTCCTTATTAACAGCTTTCTTTCTTTCTTTCTTCACTGAAGCATGGAGGAGTCTATAAACTTGCCTTTGGTCCAAAAGCCTTTGTTGTCATCTCTGATCCGATTGTTGCTAGGCATGTCCTCCGTGAAAACGCCTTTTCTTATGACAAGGTAACAAAGCATTCACTGGAAAAACAACCATTTTTCTTTTCTTTTCTTCTCTTTTGTCCAACCATTTAAGAACTTCTAGTGATCTGTCTAGGGAGTTCTTGCTGAGATCTTAGAGCCCATTATGGGAAAGGGTCTGATACCGGCTGACCTCGATACCTGGAAGTTAAGAAGAAGAGGTAACACACGTTGTAATATATGTTGCAGTATCATTTCGTTAATGATTGATTGCTTTCTTTTAATCTGTGTTTCAGCTATAACTCCTGGATTCCACACAATGTATCTGGAGGCCATGGTCAAAGTATTTAGTGACTGTTCAGGGAAAATGATAATGAAATCTGAGAGACTCTTAAGAGAGAAAGAAGTGTCAACCGGAGAGGACACAATTGAATTGGATCTGGAAGCAGAATTCTCCAGTTTGGCTCTTGATATCATAGGGCTTAGCGTGTTCAACTACGACTTTGGCTCCGTCACAAAAGAGTCCCCTGTGATTAAGGTTTTTGACTTTGAATGTTCTACAGTTGGATTGGCTATTCACTAGCTTTTGGATATGAGCTGCTCTGTTCGTTATTTGAATTTTTATGCTACATTACAGGCTGTTTATGGCACTCTTTTTGAAGCAGAGCATCGGTCTACCTTCTACTTCCCTTATTGGAATTTTCCTCCAGCCAGGTGGATAGTTCCGAGGCAACGAAAGTTCCAAAGCGATCTGAAAATTATAAATGATTGCCTTGATGGACTTATCCAAAATGCCAAAGAGACAAGACAGGTATTTCACCTCTCTTTTTTTTGGCTTTTGGTTCTGCTGGTCCATCCTTATTTTTGTTTTTGTTTTCTCCCAGGAAACAGATGTAGAGAAGCTCCAGCAAAGGGACTACTCTAATCTCAAGGTTCTGTGATCGTTTATCTCAGCACAATTGTTTTGCAGAATCCTTCCTTTTCTTTCATCCCATTTTGAAAATCTTCTGATTGTGTTCTCATGGTTTCCACAGGATGCAAGTCTTTTGCGGTTCTTAGTCGATATGCGGGGTGTTGATATTGATGACCGGCAGGCAAGATTCTTCACTTTCTGATTAGCAACTTCTATTATCCTCTTTTGCGTTTGATTCATCCTTTTTCACACGATTTATTGAACAGCTGAGGGATGACCTGATGACAATGCTAATTGCTGGTCACGAAACAACAGCAGCAGTACTTACTTGGGCTGTTTATCTACTTTCACAAGTAATCACTTGAGAGTTTTTACTTGGACTACTTTAAAAAGCTTATTATTGTAAGTTCAGCATTTTCTTCTAAACTTGCAGAATCCTGCAAAAATTAGGAAAGCTCAAGCTGAGATTGATGCCGTGCTTGGTCAAGGGACACCCACTTATGAATCAGTGAAAAAGCTCGAGTACGTTAACTCAAGATCTTTTCTTTGATCTCTCTTTTACCGTCTGTTTGAATCGTTGACAGATTTCTTCCATGCTTATGCAGGTACATACGACTGATTGTTGTAGAAGTCCTTCGTCTCTATCCTCAGCCACCTTTGCTCATCAGACGCACTCTCAAACCTGAAACCTTGCCCGGTATGTTTATGATGAAGATTATGTGGTCCGTAGGCAGAATTCAGACATCATATCTTCACATTTACTAGAGAATGACTTAGACCAGAGCTCATATATCTCTAATTCCTCATGTTTTTCTACTGCTTGCATTCTCAGGAGGATACAAAGGTGAAAAAGAAGGTCACAAAGTTCCAAAAGGGACTGATATCTTCATTTCTGTGAGTTGTTTCTAGATTTCTTTATGATTCTTCAATGGAACATCACGTTCCTTTAATTCCCATATTGTTTATTTGCATTCAGGTGTATAATCTTCATAGATCTCCATACTTTTGGGATAATCCCCACGATTTTGAGCCAGAGAGGTTCTTAAAAACAAAGGAGGGCAATGGGATTGAAGGATGGACTGGCTTTGATCCGTCTCGAAGCCCTGGTGCACTATACCCGAATGAGGTGAAATTTTAAAACTTGGAAGTGTTACCCTTAGTGATGGATCATCTTTCTCCAAGAGTACATATAGTACTTAGCTCTTATACCTTCTAACAAGACTTGGCTTTGTGTCGTGTTATTATGAGAACAGATCATATCAGACTTTGCATTCTTACCATTTGGTGGAGGACCAAGGAAATGTATTGGAGACCAGTTTGCGCTAATGGAATCGACCGTTGCATTAGCTATGTTGTTGCAGAAATTCGATGTGGAGCTGCGTGGATCACCAGAATCTGTTGAGCTCGTAAGTGGCGCAACGATTCATGCCAAAAATGGGATGTGGTGCAAGCTTAAGAGAAGATCGAAGTGAAGTAGGAAGAGGCAAAACAAACAAAAATCCATTTTTGGCTTATGCACTTAAGAGTGAAACACTTTGAAATTACTAGGAAAGGAAGCAAAATGTAAATGAGACTGAGAGATAAGGTAATTTATCTATATATGCTTTCCTGCAGTCTGGATTGTCTAGAGTATTTTTCACGCTTTTAAAAGTCGTCTAAAGTTCTTACACGTTCAAGCTGCAGTTTAACGCAGTCCTAAAATAATTCCAGAGATTTAGTTCTTGTATAGTGACAAAATGAAACTCTTTAAGCTTACAAGGGAGGGAAGCGGAATGTAAATGAGAGATGAATTGCTTTATGATTGAGCAAGAACCCATTCTTGAGATTTGAAGGCGCAGATTCAGAGATACCGTGTTTCACATGGAATACATTTCATACATCATAGTACAAGGAATTGCATTTGTATACAAGGCAGAAATAAGGTAGTTTAAGCGAGATAAAATACACAAAAGCTTAACCAAAGAGGAGACAGAACAAGTGCGGGAGCAGGGATGAAGATGTTTCAAAGGGAAGAGGTGAAGCTATAAGAAGAATAGGACAAGGTACCAAGTTGCCAGCTTGTGTGGATTTGCTCTGCCTTTGCTTCTTCACCTGCTGCACCCATTGCAACGTGTAAGGGATACAAATGCTCGGGCCATGGATGCGCCATTCTCGCATTTGGAGCTTTCTCTTCCCACTCATTCACATCTCCATATCTGCAAACACACATAAACGATAATAAATGATCCTCCTCATAAAAGCAAAAAATATGCAATGCTTACTACCTTCCTTGAAGGAGAGAATCTGTAAGCCAATGATCAAATGCCAAAGCCCAAGGAACCGGTGTGCCATTGGCGATGTTAAAGTCAAGCTTCCTCAAGTTATGAGTGGCGCTTCCAGAGCCAATGATAAGAACACCTTCATCTTTCAATGGAGCCAATGCTTTGCCCATGTTGTAATGGTAACTCCCACTCTGAGACGACTGAACAGAAAGTTGGCAGACGGGTATGTCGGCCTCTGGATACATCAACATAAGAGGAACCCAAGCTCCATGATCAAGTCCTCTCTTTGTATCTTCATCAACACGCTTCAGTCCTCCTTCTCCCATCAACAACTCTTTCACCCTCTTTGCCAAATCTATTGCTCCCGGTGCTTCATATTTCAGCTGCAAATTCCAAAAGAAAAGTCAACATCTTGATGCAAGTTTGGAGAAGAATTAAGGATCATAGAATCTGCTGGGTGACAGACCTTGTACATGGGATCTGGGAAGCCATAGAAGTCGTGGATGGTGGAATGGCGAGGAACAGTGTTGACAGATGGATGTTTGGTGTCCCAATGAGCGGAGATTACTAGAATCGATTTGGGTTTCTGCTCCAAAACTTTGTTCCTCCACGATTTGAAGAAACCTCTCGCTTCCAAGCTATCGTCTATGCTCAAAGTCGGAGATCCATGAGACAAGAAGAATGTTTGATTCACTTTCTCCATTTTTCTTTTTGGGAATTCTGTTTTTTTTCCCTGTCGGAACGAACATGTCTGGTCTAAATAGGGGCCCACCCCACCTAACCCAATACGATGAGTGTTTTTTTCGGGATTATTTATTTTAAGAGATACGACCAAATGACTTCTATAACCATATCAAAGCCAATTTTAGTACCATTACTAAATAACAACAAGCATCTTACATTAAAAATCTCGTTTACATCATCACTCATCTCTTACGAAAATGCTATAGATGCTTCTATTCAACGGCACCAGAACCCAAACTATTCCGCCTGATACACCAACCATATTGCGTCTTGTCACCGCAACTCAGCTCCCTCTCGAGCTTTTGTCCAAAATGGTTGTCACTTCTCTCCAAAATAATCAAAACATTTTACTATACCGGCGGCCTTGATGTACTACCAGGCAGTTGTGTAGATCTCAAATGCTCATCCTCCTGGAAGACAAAAAATAACAGCTAAACCACAACAATTTCTCATTCAAATATTTATCCAGGCAGCAGAATACCTGTAAATTGTATGTGAAATTGGGTGGAGCCCTGAAATCCATTTGGCCCTGCGTGTGACAGTAAAGCAAAAAGACGAGAAGATACACAACATGCTTCTGTAATCACTTTGGAGAATTTTAGAATGATTTGTAGTACTGTACCATCCCAGGCATGGCTTGCTGATTTGTGAAGAAGCTATCCTGCGCTGGTGCTATGGAATTCAATTGTCCCTGAAATTATTTAAAAACGAAAACATATCATATCATTGATATATACTAAGCACAGATGTAGGTGATGAATTATGGGTAATACAATAATGCTTTTCTGATTTCTGTATATATATAACCCACCAGGCCTTCAATGGCTCGTTGATTTACATAGTAGCCTTCGTGAGGCGGCTCCATCAAATTTAACTATACTCAAAGTTAAAACAGGTTTAGTACTATGGTAACCATATATGTCGTAATAGCTTAGGCACGTTTGTAACAATTAACCAAATGTCGCATACCAATCCTTGAACGTTCTGTTGAGAACCATAGTAACCATTCATGCTCATTCCCTCCGAACTCATATTTTCCTGCACAGACAATTCAAAAAAACATGGCACCAGAATGTTTAAACTATAAAGCCTTGTTTTAACACATCCTCCTCTTTATGTCATATCAAATGCCCTTCCATCAGTTAAGGAAGATCCAAATCAGAGCACCTACCATTGGTTGCAAGCTTTGTTGGGAATCAAGCATTTGGCCAGTCTCTGGTTGTCCCTGCACAAGATCAATTTGAGCGATTTTTATAAGCCTTTGTAAACTAAGAAGATGCATAATCACATAAGTAGGTGTAGATTGGAGAGAAGTTTCAAAGGAAAAACCGACCTTTCTTTTCCTAACAACAGTCTTCTTTTTGGTTGCTTTCACGGTGGGCATGGCCTGATTTTCTTCTTCATGAGCACCATTATTAAGCTGGTTATTAGACTCAGTGATGTTGTTTTTAGAATTGTTCAGATCCACACAATTTTTTAGGGTCTCAACTAGCGTGCGCAATACAATGTTGTAGTTTTCTTCTGAGACACAACCTTCCTCACTCAATTCAATGGCTCGACTGCACAAATGGTTATAACGCTGAACTCTGGTCTGTATCTGGTCTGCTCCTTCACCAGCAAGTACTCCACTCTTGGCATCTTTTGTCCATCTCTTCAAAATATATTGAGGTGGGACGCTGGCAAACCCACACATCTGCAGAATCATCAACGCATGTCGACAGAGAAACCCTTTGTACTCAAACATGTGGCAGAAACAGCAGAGTTCAGACTTAGTTTTGTTCCACGTTACAAAAAATTCATCTTCTTTTTCACAGTCTTGAACTCTAAACGTCACCATGTTTTCATCTTCTTTTTCTTTTTTAGGATGGCAAGCGACAACCCCCAATACCTCAATTTGAAATTTCTTAAATATCGTGTGGGTGTAGGTTGTTGCCATTTGCTTTTCCCAGGGTGAGGGAGACTTCAAGGCAGGTTGCTTGTGGCAAGTATCAAAATCTGCAACGGATTCCTCTTCGTACCTGTTCTGCAGAATCGCACCGTACTGCCTCAAGAACTCTTTCAGCGTGATTTTCTTATGGACATACTTATCAAAGAAAGAATTCACACTTTCTGAACGCTGAGACGTCGACATTCCAGCCAGAAAAACATCCGTCATAAAAGTGGGGACCCACTTATGGCGATGTTCATGCAACCATAGAAGCCATTCATCATTTTCAAGTCCAAATTGGCCGACCATTTTCCACCATCTCATATCAAACTGATCATCTGTCCACGATCTGAAGATGCACTTATTGAATTTCTGCAAGAAATTCTCATGCCGTTTCATCACATGGGAGAAATATTCAGGAATCTTTTCTAACACATGCCATAACGCAAAGCAATGGCGAGTGTTTGGTAAGAGCTCTGAAACGGCAGCCATCAAGAATTTGTCTTGGTCAGTGAGTATAACTTTAGGAGCTCGACCAGCCATTGCTCGGAGCCATGTTTTTAAAAGCCACACAAATGTCTCCTTGGACTCATCAGCAACCAATGCGCAACCAAGCAACATAGGTTGAGAGTGATGGTTCACCCCAATAAATAAAGCTAGTGGCAACTTATCGTTAAACTTAACATAAGTAGTATCAAAGGATACAACATCGTTGAAACTCATATAATCATCTCTGCTCTTAGCATCAGCCCAAAACAGATTTCTTAACCCTTGCTCCTCATTTAGGTCTATAGCATAGAAGAATTTGGGGTTTTCTTTCTTAATACGCTTAAAGTACTCAAGCAGTACTTGAGAATCTCCTTCTTCCAAAGCTAGATACCTACCCTTATCAGTCTGACTGTTGACATCGGCCTGAAGAAGTCCGATATTCTTATATCCCCCAGATTGTCTGGACATCTCAACATACATTTTCCTTGTCCGTTCACTAACAGCGTGCAAAATGTCGATATTATTCTTCTCAGCTAACTTGACATTCCTCTGAATCCGGAAATGATAAGCAAGAGCAGGTAGAAGCTCGTGATTGTGATCCTTAACAAAGTCATGAATTATCCATCTCCCATCAGGTCTTCTCTTCACATGCATACTTGCCTTGCAATCTGTTTTTTTCACACTTGACCGTCGACTACTACCACTACTACTCTCGGTCTCAGGAGTCGCACCATATCTAGAACATGCAAACTTGGCATCAATGAATTCTTTAGTCCTCTTCGAGCGACGGCTGTTTTTGATGGACGTAGTAAAACCCATAGATTTCGCATAATCTTGATAGAACATATACGCAGCCTCATGAGATTCAAAGTCTATACCATTTCTTGGCTCGAGATCCAGATCATCACTAAACCCAACATCTCCTGTTCTGAGATCGTCAACAGTTCCTAAATCTCTGGAATTACTCGACTGAACCATAACGTCAACCATAAGTTCATCCCCTGCATCATTGACCAACTGATTCTCTTGCAAATCCATAGTGAAGTTAGCCACATTTGGATTCACTATAAACCTTAAGACACCCAAAAGCCATGAAACTGAAAACTAAAACCTCTCGAATAAGATAGATAATCTACCTTAGCACCTGAAAATGGCACAGTCGAATTTGATAAGAAGCTGACGAACATCTATCTATATACTTGTATAACAACATAGTTCTAGTAGCAGAAAAGTTCCGATTCTAAGTTAAATTTCCACATAGCGGAGAATAAAGAAACTTACTTTGATTGGACTCAGCATGAAAGGTGCGTAATTTTGTGTATCACAAGGTACGAAATTCAGGAATTTGAGACTTGGGTATTGTGCATTTTCTCGGCGGCAAAGGGAAAATCTCACGTGGAAGGAAGGAGGCGAGTGAGCGAGTGAGGAAGAAGGAGCGTGAGGAAGAGAAAATCTAGGGTTTGGATTTTTTAGGGATCTTGAGATTGTTTTTGTTTCCGACGCGATTTCTTCTAGGCGCGTCGCTGTGTCTTCCTCAAACGCCTCGTATTTCCAATTTTATTAGCTTTGCCCTTTTGGTTGGTCAATAATAATAATCAGTATTATTATTATTATTTTTTTTAAACGAATAATCAGTATTATTTCAAATTAACAAACAAGGGATGTAAGGCCATGCTACCAAAAATTCTAAAAAATACGATGATATATAAAGAATAAGAAAACATACAATGATACAAGCAAATCCTTTGAATACAATCTTTAAATAAACACTCATTGACATCTCAATAATATCCTTAATCGTACCTTTTCAATGCAAGTTATTCTACTTCTAAAGTTTTCTTTAACAAACCGAGAACTTCTCATTACTAATGTTCAACAGAGGATCCAACATTATTTGAAGGTTTCTAATGAAATCCTATGAGTAGCATGTCTTAGAATTCTCTGTATATTTTTTGTGAGAAAACTATAACGAACCATATTTAATTAAACATTCTTGATCGTCTTTGACATGTACAAATCTCGATCCATATATGAGGATATTTGCCTTCCATAACTCGTCTAAGAGTGGCTCACTCCACCCCCCCTCTCATTACTAATGTTCAACAGAGGATCCAACATTATTTGAAGGTTTCTAATGAAATCCTATGAGTAGCATGTCTCAGAATTCTCTGTATATTTTTTGTGAGAAAACTATAACGAACCATATTTAATTAAACATTCTTGATCGTCTTTGACATGCACAAATCTCGATCCATATATGAGGATATTTGCCTTCCATAACTCGTCTAAGAGTGGCTCACTCCCCCCCCCCCCCTCTCATTACTAATGTTCAACAGAGGAGCCAACATTATTTGAAGGTTTCTAATGAAATCCTATGAGTAGCATGTCTCAGAATTCTCTGTATATTTTTTGTGAGAAAACTAACGAACCATATTTAATTAAACATTCTTGATCGTCTTTGACATGCACAAATCTCGATCCATATATGAGGATATTTGCCTTCCATAACTCGTCTAAGAGTGGCTCACTCCACCCCCCCCCCTCCCTAATGTTATTGTTGTACCATCAGTGGGCCACTAGTAAAATTTTTTGCTCTATGAGAGGCAAATCCACAACATCACAACAAGGAGCACATGCCCCATATTTCTACGTAATGTAAATAAATCTGTCTAAAACTAACTTCAGTCCATATAGTGCCTCACCCAACCCAAATTTTTCTTAACCCAACAAAACACAACAAAAAATTATTTTAAAACCCAATTAGAAAATAGAAAGGATTAGAGCTTACAATTTTGACTTAGCCAATTTTTTTAATTTGGTTCATCTTCTCTTCTCACCATCGTCAACAATAATGTGTCTCTCTTCCCAATCTGGCAATCTCGCAAGCATAAGAACTACAAGTTTATCATTTATTTAAATTATATTGTTATTAGATGAATAATTTTATGTTTTCGTTGAATGTTAAGTATATGTGATCATTGATCAATTATTTCAGTTTAAATGAAGGTTGCAAAAAATGTTAAGATGCGCCCTTCTTGGATGTATGCATATATGTTAGCCATGCTGCATAAGACATCATATACCTCCAGTGAATCGTCCTCCACTTATGTTTGAGGTTCCGCATCTTGTGTTTCAGGTGCATCAAACATTTGTATGGTTTTCCAATGGTTTGGTGCTTCTCCACATCCACCATTGCTTGTGACCCCTCTGGTTCCACTTTCACCCAATTCAGGGACTACAACATAACTGCTCCCACAATCCGATTCTCCCGCAACGCGGGACCATCATCGGGGAATCGCTTCCCTCCATATATGTTCGATACCCACAATTTGGTGGCTCGTTCTCCCGCCTTATTAGATTTTCCCAGAAATCATAATCATAATTCTCCTCTAAAGATGATAAGCTCTCACCTTCTGCCAGCTCTTCTGTGTCACCATTGTTGTTCTTAGTCATTACAACTTTACTATTTCCTTTACTGTTGCACCCTGCTTCTGAGAATTGATATCCCAGACTAGCGTCTTCTCTAATTGGAAACAGCTCGCACATGCATGGATGGAGTCCTGGGTCACCTTCTGGCTCATCCATTAGCATATACTGATTGACTTCAGTTAGCTCAATCGCTTCACCAAATAGTGGTGTTTCATCCCCAAGATTTATGATCCCATCATTCCAATTAAGTTTGTTTGGTCTTAATATATATTACGTTTTAAACACTTTCTAACCATTGTTTTCTAGTGTTTTTCGAGTCTTTTGGTCTTTTATAGAGTCAATTTAGGTGTTTGGAAGCTTTGGTGAAGTGTGGGACAAGAAGAGCGAGAAATGGGGGAAGACTATAAAAAAGTGATTCATGCACGGGCAGGGAGAAGGTGCCTGGTCGGGCACCAATAGAGCCTGGTCGGGCTGAAGAAGGCGAAAATAATACAGAAGAGGCAGGGAGAAGGTGCCTGGTCGGGCACCTACCTAGCCTGGTCGGGCTGCCCCCCGATTTCTGCAACATCAGTTTGACAACTTTTTTTTTTTAACTTGGATGGCCGAAATTTATTCCAAAAAACCTAGTTTTTATAGAGCCTCTCTGCCTCCAGAACAGCCACCATTGATAGATTTATCCCTTTTGTTGTGAATAACTCTTTTGCTCTTCATTTCTTGAAGATTTTGGCTGTTGTTGCTAGGAGACTCTTGAAAGCTCATTCATTTTCTTTCATTTCAGTCATATACCATTGTTGAGAAGTGTTCTTGAACCTGTGTATTTTAGAATTTTCATTTTTGATCAAGTATTATTCAGTTATTCTTGTTCTTAATCATGTTTACAATTACATCTTGTTTAATTGTCATTTCATTCATGTGTGAATAGTTAGGTTGTTAGATTCTAGGGCAATCATGGATTGTTAGGATAAAAATTGGATGTAAATAGGTAAATCTATAGAATAGCTTCCTCCTTATGATGTTATAATGCTAAAACTAGATTGATCACCTATTTTTTGTTCATAGGATTTTCTATAAAACAACAGTGTAATAGGATTCTTGAAACCTCATTTAGGAGAAAAGATTGTCCTTAGCCAACAAAAGTTGATGCTAAGGCAAGTTGTGAACTTATCAAATCTACTCTAATAATGCTCTCTAGCTCTTTTAAATCCAAATAAAAGTTTAGGCATTTAAATTGTTAAGAGAAATAATTGGTACCACGAAAGTTTATCAATTTAGAATTATATTTGATTTGAAGTTGGTCAATTTAGAACATGAATAAACATCCAGTTAATTTTAGTACAATCCATCGATTATCCCTAGGTCTAGCACTTTATTAGTATTGAATTAAACCCATAGAAAAACTATAAAACAAACCCAAAACCCAATCATTGATCATCTTAGCTAGATTAAATAATTTAGTAGATTACAATGTAAACCTGAGACTTGTGGATTCGTAATAAGTTGGTATGTTTTCACTTAAAAAGATNCAATTGGGTTTTTGTTGGTTTTACTAATTTTCTACTTGTTCAAATTCAAATGGGGATAAAATGCTAGACTTAGGAGATATCAATGGTAGACAAATGAACTAACTGGATGACTATTCAGGTTCTAAAATGGCACAAACTTCAACTTAAACAAAATTCTAAATTGGTCCACTTTCGTGGTACCAATTACTACTCTTAGCAAAATAAACACCTAAACTCTCATTTGGGTTTAACTAAGCCAGAGA
>OVAP01005524.1:0-12925 GCA_900406295.1 Aurinia saxatilis | reverse complement strand
TCTTGAAGGTCAACAGAAAATGATGGTGGGTTTCAATGGGAAGCTAGATGAACTTTATACCAATCTCAATGGGAAGATAGAGCAGCTAGCTGCACATCAAAAGAAATCCAATTTTGCAAGTGGCTTAAATGGCGGAGTCGATGAAGAGACAAGAGGGATTTTTATNGAGTCGATGAAGAGACAAGAGGGATTTTTATCGGGAAAGACAAGCAAAAATCTCAAGCAAAATTGTAGTGTTGTGACTCTAAGAAGTGGGAGAAGACTAGTTGATACCCCTGTGAACGTCCAGAATGACGGAGAGGTGATATACATTGACGATACGGATGAAGAGCTCGAATCTGAAGGAAATCCGAGACCTACATACGCTAGTGTCGATCGACATCAGGAGGGTGTCGATCGACACCCAATGGAGATTGACGCTGAAGATGGACCTATGTCGAGCACCTCCCGACAAAACAGTTGGGCATCATCTCCAACCAAGTCTCGAGGTAAGCGAGTGTCGATCGACACCAATCCGTGAAACAACCAAAAACGGATGCTTCTTTCTCAGACCACCTCGTTCGGTCTTCTACACCTCTTGCACCTGCAAAGCAGCCTAAGGTGCCTTACCCCGTTTCTCCTAAGAAGTCTAGAAGAGAGAGGGAATATGAGATGTGTTGTCTCATCCTCTTAAGAGTGAAAATTGAGATTCCATTGCTCGACATCATTGAGACTTCACCACCTTTCAAGCGGTTCATCAAAAGGGTCATCTCCAGCAATTGTAGCCTTGAACAAGGAGTCTATGCAGTAGCAGGGGGAGCCACAACCATCCTTACAAATCAAATGTCAACCAAACTTGAGGATCCAGGGAGTTTTGTACTTGATTTGTCAGTTCTGGATTATCGTTTTGAAAACTCTCTTTATGATCTTGGCTCTGGTGTAAACTTGATGCCTCTTTCAGTTGCTAAACGGATGGGAATGATGGACTTCCAGGAGACAAGAGTGTCTTTAATCTTTGCTGATCGTTCAATCCGTTATCCAGAAGGAATACTTGAAGATGTACCAGTCCATGTGGGAAAGTTCTACATCCCCACCGATTTCATAGTCCTCAAATACGGTCAAGAGCCAAAGGACCCTCTCATTCTTGGACGGCCTTTCTTAGCCACTGCTGGAGCCTTGATTGACTGCAAGAACAGCGTCATTGACCTCAATATTGGAGAATTCAAGATGCGTTTCTATATGGACAAACTCATTAAGCGTCCAAAGGTTGATGGCCAAACATTCTATGTGGAGACTTTCTCTGATTTGGCGGAGGAAACTCTATGGGGAATAAAGCTTGAAGATGCCTTAAGGAGTGCCACAAACTTCCATTTGGATGATGTAACACTTGGCTTATAAAAAATGCTTGAATCTAGCGACCACATGTGCAATATGGTGTCTACAGAAGTATTATCCCAAACACCGACAAAAATTGCAACTTGAAATGAGTGGGATGAGTCTAGAGCACCAAAGGTGGACCTCAAACCTCTGCCTCAAGGCCTAAGGTATGCATATTTCGGTCCTAATAATTCTTTTCCAGTTATTATTAGTTCTACTTTGAAGAATGCGGAGTCCACACTCCTCCTTAACAAGCTGCGCAAGTTTCACAAGGCTCTTGGCTATTCTCTTGATGATATTGCAGTGATACATCCAGACTTATGTACTCATAGGATTCATTTTGAGGATGAGAGCAAGTCATCAATTGAGCATCAAAGGAGGTTGAATCCTAACTTGAAGGAAGTAGTAAAAAATGAGATCATGAAATTGCTTGAAGCTGGAATCATCTATGCAATTTCATATAGTCCTTGGGTCAGTCCGGTTCATATTGTGCCTAAAAAGGGTGGAATCATAGTTGTGAAGAATGAAAAGGACGAGCTTATACCTCAGAGGACGATCACTGGACATAGGATGTGCATAGACTACATGAAGCTCAATTCTGCAACACATAGGTTTTTTATCATAATAAACCTATACTTATATTTATTTTAGAGTCTATATTACTATTATTAGAATCCAAAAGAGTCATGTTAGGTGCATGGACGAGTTTTGGAGCTTTGGAAGAATCTAGAAGATTTATTGAGCAAAAAGCTTGGAGAGGCGAAAAAGGAAACGAAGAGAAATGGAAAATTCAGACGGGAGTGTCGACCGACACCACCCTGGTGTCGATCGACACCTTACGGATATTCAGCCACTTTCCATAAATTTTAAGACCAGGATTTTTCCCTAATTTTTTATGCTAATTCCTTAAACCTAAAATTCGTCCTGAACCTTATATATATTTTTCTACAGTCATTGTTTAGGCATATACAATATTCTTAATCTCTTAGCGTTTGTAAGGGAGAAGATTTCTCTAAACCCTTTTATTTTCTATTTGAGCATTCTTCAGTTTATTGTTCTATTGATTTGCATGATGAATTGCTTAGTTATGTCTGAGTAGTTTGTTAGTTAGGATAAGGTTCTTAACCTTTGATGATTTTCTGTTACCAATAGCTTAAATTATGTGCCATAGATTTAACTCTTCTCTTAGGTTGTTCTTAATGCTTTATGCTTTACTTTAGGTTGGCCATCTAGAGTATAAGATTATAGGGAATTAATTGTGTATGAGAGTGCCAACAAATTGCTGGAACAGATTTAGGAGAGCTAGCTATCTTCTCTCAAAGAGATTTGGTGTATATTAGCTAGTGAATAAATTTGAATAGGTTGATAATGCTAATTTGAATTCATAGGATTTATCGGCGAGAGTTGGCTATTCTAAAGTTTAAATTAGGTTAGTAGATCTCAGTGAGAATTGGATTTGCTAGATAGATTGATTCAAGTTTAAGAGTTAAAGGTTTCATAGTTTTTGTACGTCATGTGTCGATCGACACCACACCAGTGTCTATCGACACTGCCCGTAATTTTGGTCAAAATTGATTCCTAGTTTAAGTTCCCAAGACTAACGTTTGTTTAAGTTGATAAAAACCCTTCTGCTTACAGCAGAAAACCTTAAAACAAATTGCTAGCATTTATTTAGAATTTATTTAGATTAGTTGCATATTTATTTCGGTCTTTGTGGGATTCGATCCTTAAGTACTATAGCTAATAGTTGATGTGCACTTGCAGTTAGAAATACATAGGGTAAAACTTTGTGTATCTAGTAAAAACCAGAGCCAATAAGCTAGCTACCAAAAGAAAGGAACCAAGTGCAGCAAGCTCACCATCACAACCTTCCAAAACAATCGGTGGAAACAGCCAGTGGCAGAGGACTAAACACAAGTCCTGAAAACTCCCATTGAGAAGCAAAACTACCTTTAATTGAATAGACCCAATATGTTGATCAAAACAATTGAATAAAACAAAGTCGCTGAACATGACCACTGAGACGCTACAAAGTAACCCATTAAGAAGACAACCTCAAACTAGTCTTCATGTAAAGACAGGGAGCGCACCAATCTCGACCGCATAAAGCCCATCACCAGAGAGAGAGAGCAATAGGACGACAACGGCCAGATTATACACCAGAACACACCACCAGACTGAGCCAAAGGCAAGGAAAGCAAACCTGAATACTTCGGATCCAGACCAAGAGTAGCCGCTAATAAAATCGATCTGAGAGCCACCCTTAACCAACCAAGTGAAACAGAGAAACCCGGAAGGCAGGGGACGAGTTGACAATAAAGGCTCTGGTTGAAGGAGAAACAGATTCGACCGCCAAACTAAGTCGGTGTATGCCACCGAAGTGGCTCCGTCATCCTCATAGGGACCGGCCATTCCTTCTTCGACCCTTACACCAGAATGACTAGACCAATTCCAAATCACCGAGGATTCGCAAGACAAGTAACTAGAAAACTACAACAAGAAGAAAACAGAAAGTAAACTAAGAGGACGAAGGGACCGGTTCCAATGTTGTGAAAGCCATCGGCCACCGGTCCATAGTCAAGCAACGATGAGATCCGAGATCGAGAACTCCACGGCGACTGGGGCGAACTCGAGAGAGAAAAAGGCTCTCTCTCCTTGATTTTCCGAACAGTGATGTATTGTATTTATTTAATATTTATTTGTATTAATTCTACAAAGGAGAATAACTTGACTTTTTATTTTATGTTTAGGTAACCAATTTTTATAATAAATAGATTTATCTTTTTTCGTAGAATGGATGGAGCACTATATATTGTTTTCCTTACGGTATCATAGAATACTGATTTAAAATAGAATTAGGATAAACCATGCGGTGGTGGGAGAGTACTTCTTCGCTTGGTGGAGGAGTCGCCCTGTTGGTCGAGACCAGGGATCGACTCTTCACAAATGCATAATTTATTCTCTTTACCCGGTGGCCACATGGGCATAGGCTCATTGCTTACGGCCCATTTGAAAACTCGGACGAAGACCTATTCATGGGTTGCCCTTTCCCCAGGGTGATTAGTCTCATACTCCTCCATAGGTCCGGAGATGCATCCTGAAAAATATACGAACTCGACCACTTTTTCCAGAAAAATACACGAACTTTTTCCATTGCCATATTAATACATGAAGTGAATTTTGTTTTCATATTAATACACGAACTGGGAAATTTTATCTTTTTCATACACATCGTCAAAACTAATTTTTGAAAATCTAATTTTACCCTCATCTTTCATCCCCAAACCAATTTGTTATTAAACTTTGAATCAAACCCATAAATAAATATTAAAAAAAATAAAAAAATTTTAAAACGTCCTCTAATATTTATAGGATTTTTTTAGGGTTTAAAATCTAAGGTTTAGGGCTAAGACCTTAAACCTTAAAATTCTAAACCATATAAATGGTTTTAAACCCTCGATCCCAAAAAATATAAACATTAAAACCTTAAAACTTAAACCCAAATACTTATTAAACACTAAACCTCAATTCTACAAATTTTCAATCTTAAATCCTTAATTATTTAACCCTAAACGTTACAAATCAGATTCGGTTACCCATTTTAAACCCTAAGTTCTAATTTAGGGTTTAAAATTTTAGTATATAAGGTTGAAAAATCTGTAGGGTTGGGTTTTAGTGTTGAATAACTATTCGAGTTTAAGTTTTTAGGTTTTAGGGTTTAAATCTTAGGGGTTTAGGGTCTAAAATACTTTTTTAGTGTTTAGAATTTTAGGGTTTAAAGTTTTAACCCTAAACCTTAGATTCTAAACCCTAAAACTCTATAAAATCTTATAGGATATTTTAAAATCTTTAATTTTTTTTTGCATTTTTATATATTCATTTTTGGGTTTTATTCAAAACTTAAAAACAAATTGATTTGGAAAAGAAATATGAGGGTAAAATTGGATTTTCAAAAATTGATTTTGACGTCGTGTATGAAAAGGACAAAACTTCTCAGTTCGTTTATTAATCTGAAAACAAAATTGACTTTATGTATTTATATGGCAACGCAAAAAGTTCGTATATTTTTCTGGTAAAAGTGGTCGAATTCGTGTATAATTAAGATATTAGATGTCAGCCTCTCCGGTGGCTGGCATCCTTTGGCTGTCACCCGAGAGGCTTCATCTTCTTCTTTTTTCTCTTCTCTGGCGGTGTTATCTTCTCTGCTTAGATCGTGTGGCGTGTGGTTCTCCTGGTTGGTTGGGACATGTGGTTTCCCTAGTTAGTTGGGGCGTGTGGTTCTCCTGGTTAGTTAGGACGTATGGTTTTCCTGGTTGGTTGGGATATGTGGTTCTCCTGGTTGACTGGGGGTGTGTAGTTTTCCTGACTGGTTGGGGCGTGTAGTTTTCCTGATTGGTTGGAGCTTATCTCTCTTCTCCAGTTAATTACTCTGGAGATAGAGCTTATGGTTCCTTGTTGGGACTTATCTTTTTTCCAGCTAATTACTCTCCAAATAGACAAAAAAAAAAGACTAGATACAAAATTTAAAGATTAAAGAGTTGTTGGGAGAATAACCCTTATAGTTTCAAGATCAAGAGGATTTTTATAGTTGGTTCAGTAATATCTAGATAGTTTTATTGTTAGGTTTGTGATATTAGAGTTTTCATGATTTTGATTTGTGGTTTGTCGTATATTTCTATTACTTTGTTACTTTGACTAATATTGATATTAAAAAAAACAAATGTAATGCCAGCTCCAACCCTCCAACCAACTGATGAATGAGACGCAAATATATGCATACGCAGACATTAGAATCAAATCTTCTTTGTTATTTAGAACAGACGCAAAAATCGTTTGCTGCGGGAGACAAAAGAATCAGTGAAATTAAAGAACAGAAAAGTCAAACTGCATTCCCACGTGAACATAAAGGCTTAGAAACTCATACATTGATATACCAAACAAAATAAGATAAACTAAGATTCTAAAATTCGTTAGATGTTAATCGTAATATATTGAGGATGGGTGTAATGCAAATCAAATTTAAATCGGGGATTTATAGGGGTTTTTTTATAGAGTTTTTATATAAACCTTTATAAATTAATAATGTTAGGATTCCAAAAATTTATTAATTAATATATTAGTAATGTCTATTAATTTATAGAATTATTTAATATTTTATGATCTCTTAAAAGTATTTATTTATATAAAATAATATTTATCACAAAATTCATGGAAATTGTTTCAAAAAAATAGTTTAATTTTTAATATTGAGATTATGGCAAATAATTATGAATGAGCAGTCAGTTTTGTTATGAACATTTATCCACCAATGAGTTCAGGTAGTTAGCTCAGCTTTTGGTAATTTCCGTTGCAAATATGGATGCTTATTACTCAAATCATTAGCTTTCAGATTTTTCACTAGTTTGATATGAAATTGATCTATAAATATTGTCCCAAGAAAAAAAATCAAAGCAGCCATAGAAACAGATCATAGTTTCAACAATTTTGATTCAAAAAAATCACACAAATTATGTAAGTGTTTTTCATTCATGAGACTTAACCAACATTGGCCTTAATCACTATTTGTTCGAGAAGTCTTTGGAAAAACTCGAATCAAAGAGCTCGTCACAAACACGAAATATCTAGCAAAGAATTGCTTTATTAATATGTAAAAGATAGTCTTTCGTAGTTTAAGTTTTTAGGGTTATTAAGCCAGAAAGGGATGATCTACAAGTTTAACCTAAGGAAGTATATATATAGAAGTATGCCGACTTAGAGATATGTTAAACTCCTAGATCTTCTCGTATCCTTCTGATTCACCTTTCCTTTTCTCTTCAGGTCGGCTCGCCTAGTTCTGGGCCTGGATGTCCTCGGCTTCCTTTAACAAGATATGGGCCTTTCTACTAATCGCTCGACCCATCAGGTGACGACGAGCTCGGCCTTTCGAGAATGACAAAGGTTGATCGAGGGGGTTATTAAGCTAAACTCCTCAGCCTTGTGACCAAGACTTTGTTCCTTATGCCGAGCTCTTGTCTTATGTGGAAGAGCTCGGCGTTCTGGATAGGACCATGTGATAAATGTCGTCGAGGACTCTGTGGACAAAAGCCCTCGGCTCCTTCAAGAATGAGAATGCACGTCGAGCGTTATTAGGAGTCTCTGTTTTACGCCAAGGGTGTGGTTCAAGTAAACTCCCTCGGCACTTGGTAAGAGACTTACTAAGCTGGGATTTTACTCCCTCAAGGCATGCNCCCCCCCCCCCCCCCCCCCCCCCCCGCAAGCTCACACGATGTAGTCAGAGTTGTGAGACGATGTCGAGCTCGCGTTTATTGGACGAAATGAATTAAATGTTGCTGGAATGTGAACAGTTATCGCGTGTTTTTTAGGTATAACCTTTCGGATTTCACACTGCTTCTATTTAACCCCTGGGAGTCCCTCATTTCTCTTCATTCTCCATCAGTTGTGATCTACTCTCAAGGTAAAATTGCTCTGTTCTCTCTCTCCTCTCTCCTCTTTAGTGTTCTTCGTGTTCATAGCTAGTTTTTTAGGGCCGCCACTGTAGATCTTCTTTTCGTTGAGGTGGAGTGATCCAGACGATGAGGTGGATTCCAACCTTGAAGGTCCTAGGATAGACGCCGAGGAAAACACCAGCCCTAACTATGAAGGTAACGAAGCCGAGGTGATTCCGAAGGGAAACCCGTTGATGCCCATAGAGAATACCGAGCCAGACGAGACCTGTGCCGAGGATGAAAGGCCAATAGATCTGTTTGCTGTGGAATCGATCCTCTTATCATGACTCATGAAAATCGAGACCGAAGAATATCACCAAGGATACGGCCCTCTGTTCGATGCCGAGCAGTTGGAGAAGAGTAAATCCAAGGGTGGTTGTGCTAAAAAGGACAAGGATGTCCAAAAGAGCCCGAGAGGTCCTCCTGCAATCTACTATCTATCTGGGAAAACTTCCTCAGCCGAGCGCACCCTAGGGAGATTAAGAAGACAGTACAACATCTCGGCCGAGGTGAAATTAATCCTTCCGGGAGATGACGACAGACCCGAGTCTCCGCCGACGGGGTGCTTCACTTTGTATGAGAGTTTCTTCAACAGGGGGCTCCTCTGGCTTCCTATTCCGGAGATAATGACGGACTACCTCTTCCGTCACAAAGCCAGCTTCGCCCAGTTTACTCCACGGGCCATACGGCAGCTAGTGGGCCTTCTGGTCCGGAGTTACGAGTGTGGTATTGAGCTGACGACCGAGCACTACATAAGTTACCTTATGTTCATTATGGCAACGACGTCAGTCCCCAATACTTACTACCTAACTAACAGGCATAGATGCCGAGTAATCGATGGTTTTCCATCGAAGGATCTTCGGTGGTCCAATTTTTACTTTTATGTGCCGATTTGCCGAGCTACTGTGGGATCGAATGTCCATTTCATTCTGTCTAGCTGGGATCCGATTGGGGTCCCAGTTTTTTTCCTGTGACCATCTCAAGTCTTGCCTATTCTGACCTAACTTTCTTTTTGTTGTTTGCAGAAAACTTGCCGTGCCCCTACTTATCGGAAGCTTTCCGTGCCGATCTCGCAGAACTTAGGAAAGGACCAATTGATTGGCAGAAGTCGTTCTCACTGTCCAGAGTCGAGGAAGCGAGAAGAAAAGGTGAAGGTTTCTCTCCGGAAGCTTTTTTTTCAGAGCCCACCGAGGAGGAATAGGAAGACGAGTACTCGATCGACAAGCCAAAGTTAACCGAAGAGATCTTACAAGAAATGAGTCATCAAATCAATCTTCGAGGGCTGAAACTCCAAATTAAGAAGCAAGCCCAGGAGGCCGAGCACGCTGCGAACCCGGTCCAGGTCAACCGCATAATTGTTGACCTGAATCCTCTGACGATCATGCCTCCTGCTCCCAGTGCCGAGCAGCCGGCTACTCAAAAGGCCGAGGTGAGGCCTGTAGGATTTGTGCTAAAGAAACACTCCAAGAGAAAAGCTAAGGAAGTGGTGGAAGCCGAGGGGGTGACTGCCGAGCAGCCAAGGCCGAAGAAGAAGAAGTCTGTCAAGGCGGCCACTGCTTCAGCACAGACTCCCCCACCTGCGGACATCCCTGAGGATAGGTTCGCAGGTTCTGCTACCTTATTCTCCAAGGTAACCTTCCCGGGGGTACCTATGTCGGCCCTTGCAACTTGGTGAATCCAGAGGGCTATGGCCGACTAGCTTACCAGGGAATTCAGGTAAAGAATCTCACCAACATCCATATTATCCCAAGTATTCGTACTGACGCGTAGCTCTCTGATGTGCAATTCAACTCCGAGGTCAATCGTACCTTAACCTGGTACGAGCGGACCGTGTCCCAGCTGAATTCCCAAGTCCGGGTCCTGAAAGGCCAGATGACCGAGACGAAGGACAAGGCTAACGAGGAGATGAGGCTGGCGGCCGAACAGGTAAGGGGTCTGGAATAGGAATGCACCCAACTCAAGCGCGACAACGATCATCTCTCCAAGGCGGAAGAAGAGAAAGATCGATAGATCGAACATCTCAAAGCCGAGCTGGAGATAGTCTCTCGCCGAGCGAGGAGAGATGTCAAGGGGTCGCTAGCGCCAAGGTTGGACGGTGTTCGATCGCAGGTTGCCGAACTGAACGGAGACCTGCTAAGGAACTTGATCTACGATCGCCAGAGCGCTGCAAATCTGATGTTGCTTAACGAGCTCAAGGCCGAGGAGACTAAGACGGAGGGGAAGAAGTCTCTAAAGGAGTTTGAGGCCGAGACAAAGGAGTGGTGCGTGGATTATGAGGATACCGGTCAGTCCTTTGATACGGCTCTGAACCGGATTCTGGGGCAATTGGTTATTTCCCCAGAGGTATCTCCGGCCCCTTCACCTTGTGCCGATGCCCCAGAAGACCAAGAAGCCGATCTTGTTGAAGTCGAGCCCGCCGGGAACGAAGAAGAAGAAGACAAAGAATGAATTTATGTTTTTGTTTTTCTTTTTTTTTTTGTTATGCCTTTGCTTGAGACAATGAATGTTTATCGATTTGAAGTACAATTCCTGGATGGCTTTATCCAACGTTTAATGGTTAAGTAACTTGTTTTGATATTGTTGTTTTGCGCACGAGCCGAGCATTTGTTATCCTATCTTGTTAGCTTGACTAAGACTAGTTGGGTTTAGATAGTGCACTGTTAAAAATATAGATGAGGATATGTAAATGACCTAGGTAGTGTAGAGTATCATCATTGCGGCCAGTAATGACGAGTAGCGTGTCGCTATGAGTAAAAGTTGTCTAACGCATATATGCTGAGCAAAGAAAATTGTAGAGTAAGGATACCCCCACTCCCCCCTTTTTAAAGGAGGGGGCTAGCTGGACCCGTCCGAAGACGAGCTGCCTACGTACCCTGTAAAGGGATAAAGCCGAGCCCATAGTTCAAGTGTTGGATAGGTTTCTTTTTTTTTGTAAAGGGTTGTGGGCCGAGTACTAATGATAGTACTTCTTCAGATGCCGAGCATTCCAAGAGCGTGGAATGACCCTACCGTCCATAGGGACCCTCCCAGTGAGCGCGGAGCTTGCCCGCGTTTGGTTCTGCGGTATTTTGAAATACTTCGTGTAAGACGAGGTCGTTCTCCCGAAATCTCTAGGGTCGAACGTGCGAGTTGTAGTATTGGGCAGCTTTCTGTTGATCGCCTTGCAAACGAATGAGTGCACGATCCGTTTCTCATCAACAAAGTCGAGCTGATCTAGCAACATGATGTTGTTGATGTTCTTGTCCTCAGGAGCATGCTGCTGACGAAGTCCAAGAGCCTTCATCTCAGCTGGTATCACGCACTCAGATCCATAGACGAGGGAAAATGGGGTTTCGTCGGTTGGACGACGAGGGGTCGTTCTGTGTGACCATAAAACGTCATCCAACTCCTCGGCCCATCTCCCTTTTTCGCGTCTAATCTCTTTTTTAGCCCGTCTACTATTGTTTTGTTGATTGCCTCGGCTTGCCCATTACCTTGAGGGTAACAAGGGGTAGACTTGGTGAGCCGGATCTTCCACTTCTCGCAGAATCCCTCGAACTGAGATGATATGAACTGCGAGCCATTATCCGTGAAGATCTCATACGGGATCCCATGTCTGCAGATGATGAATTTCCAGACAAAGTGTTCCACCTGAGTATCCTTAATCTTGGCATAAGACTCGGCCTCGACCCACTTCGAGAAATAATCAGTAAGGACGAGGAGCAGTTTCTTAGTTTTGGAGTTGGGCATGGGACCAACGATATCCATAGACCATCGTATAAACGGATAAGGCGAGGAGACCAAAGATAGTAACTCTGCTGGCTGATGTATCATCGGAGCGTGTCTTTGACATTTCTCGCACTTGGCCGCATTTTGTTTGCAATCGTGGAGCATGGTCGGCCAGTAAAACCCGTGAGTTTTAATCCGAAGGGCAAGACTACGACCACCAGAATGATTTCCACAAGACCCGTCGTGTACCTCCTGCATAACTTGTCGAGATGCGCTTCCTTCCACACAGCGAAGGAGTGGTCCAGAGGAAGACCACTTGTAGAGCTTCCCGTTGGCCATTGAATATCGTGCGGCCTGGGCTTTCAGTTTTCGTGCAGCCCACTTGTCCTGTGGGACTGTTCTTTCGGTGATGAACACTTGAAGCTTGGATATCCATGGGTTATCGCAGCCGTAGATGGAAGGGTTTTCCGTCGGGTCAACATCCATTGGAGCAGGACCGAGCTCGTCTGGGATTGGATTGACTGTCGCGACCTGGCCAGGGGCCTGGATGCTAGGACTCTCAATGAGCTCGACCGGGATTACTCGGCGGAAGTCAGACGCGGAGGCCGAGCCGAATGCAGCAAGGGCGTCGGCCGAGGAGTTTTTGGATCGCGGGATCCGGTTAGGGTGAACTCTTCGAAGTCTGAAGCGAGTTCTCGAACGACTTGTAAATAGGCCTCCATTCGTTCTTCTCGGGTTGTGTAGTCGCCGTGGAACTGATTTACCACGAGCTGGGAATCGCAGAAGGCATGAAGATGATGGACCTCCAAACCTCTGGCCAAGCGCAGCCCCGCTATAAGGGCTTCGTATTCAGATTCATTGTTGGAGGCATCGAACCCGAGTTTGAACGACAGCTCGATTACCTCGCCATTGGGAGCAGTGAGGGAGATTCCGACTCCAGATCCAAGTTTGGATGACGATCCATCAGAATGTAGGGTCCAGGTCGCCCCTTCCTTTGTTGTCTGCTTTTCGACATCTGAGCTAGGGGTATCGGAGACTACCAAGTCAGCGTCCGTCGGCAGGTTGACATTGGTATCTGGGGGTTCGTCCTCGTCGACCTCATCGGCAAAATCAGACAGAATGAAGTCTGCGAGGACTTGTGCTTTAGCTGCGGTACGTGGTCGGTACTCGATGTCGTATTCGCTGAGCTTAATGGCCCATTTAGCCAGGCGTCCAGACTGACTAGGACTGTGAAGGATGGCCCGCAGGGGGTAGGTGGTAAGGACGACGATCGTGTGAGATTGGAAGTACGGACGTAACTTCCGAGCTGACACCACGATCGCTAATGCCAATTTTTCCATCAATGGGTAGCGGTTCTGGGTACCCGTCAGCGACTG